>JAJQKJ010002705.1:0-128914 GCA_029574335.1 Rana kukunoris | reverse complement strand
CCATATTGCAGCCATGTATGTCCCCCCACATATTGCAGCCATGTATGTCCCCCACATATTGCAGCCATGTATGTCCCCTCACATATTGCAGCCATGTATGTCCCCTCACATATTGCAGCCATGTATGTCCCCCATATTGCAGCCATGTATCTCCCCCACATATTGCAGCCATGTATGTCCCCCACATATTGCAGCCATGTATGTCCCCTCACATATTGCAGCCATGTATGTCCCCCATATTTCAGCCATATGAAGTTATGTCCCCCACATATTGCAGCCATGTATGTCCCCTCACATATTGCAGCCATGTATGTCCCCTCACATATTGCAGCCATGTATGTCCCCTCACATATTGCAGCCATGTATGTCCCCCACATATTGCAGCCATGTATGTCCCCCACATATTGCAGCCATGTATCTCCCCCACATATGCAGCCATGTATCTCCCCCACATATTGCAGCCATGTATGTCCCCCACATATTGCAGCCATGTATGTCCCTCACATTTGCAGCCATGTATGTCCCCCACATATTGCAGCCATGTATGTCCCCCACATATTGCAGCCATGTATGTCCCCCCACATATTGCAGCCATGTATGTCCCCCACATATTGCAGCCATGTATGTCCCCCACATATTGCAGCCATGTATGTCCCCCATATTGCAGCCATGTATGTCCCCCCACATATTGCAGCCATGTATGTCCCCCACATATTGCAGCCATGTATGTCCCCCACATATTGCAGCCATGTATGTCCCCACATATTGCAGCCATGTATGTCCCCCACATATTGCAGCCATGTATGTCCCCCACATATATTGCAGCCATGTATGTCCCCCACATATTGCAGCCATGTATGTCCCCCACATATTGCAGCCATGTATGTCCCCACAAATATTGCAGCCATGTATGTCCCACATATTGCAGCCATGTATGTCCCCCATACCTGATATGATGCCGCCGCATACCGCCGCGTTAATCCCCCTGCATTACAAGCCTTTGTTTGTATTGTAATGCCTGCCGCAACATGTATAGACACTCCCCTTCTCGGGATTGGACGGAGGCGGGCATTACAAGTATACAAACAAATACTTGTAATGCACGCTCTATTGCACGGGGATTAAACGCGGCGGTATGCGGCGGCGGCTTTACGGCGGCGGCAGCAGAAGTATTCTATTTAGGTATCGGGGGTATTTGCGGGAGTACAAGTACTCCCGCAAATACTCGGTATCGGTCCGGATATCGATACTAGTATCGGTATCGGGACAACCCTAGTTAAAACCTATGATATTCGGAAACCAAAGTTTAGACAACTCAGAAAGTTGTTTCTTATATACTTGGAAAGTGTAGAAGTTAAAAAACATTTTACAAAAAAAATGGAATCCCTACACTGTACTTTCTACATGTATATAATTTCTAGGAGGAAGAAGTCTGATATTATAGGATCTCAAAACTATTATACGTTTTTTTTTTTTTTTATTGGCCCCTGTCCACTTTCAAAGATTCATAGCAATAAAGACCATTTCTTACCTTAGAAATAGTAAAACACATTTGACATTTAAAAGGCATATGATACTTATGACTATTTAGTTAACACCAACTCCAACCTAAACTTTTTGAGTAGAGAAGGGTCAGAGGCTCTGTAAGGATTTTATAAATGTGATCATTTATTTACTGTTGGGACAGGAATTAATGGGGAATCTCTCCAATGGGGACACAGACAATATACAAATTGTGTGGGTATTTTTATTTTTCTACCGCACACCTCATGTCTTGTATGGGCATCAAAGGTATAATAAGTGAGGGGAATATCTCCCCAATGGGGTCACAGACAAAAATATAGATGTACTGAAAACGTTAGCTGTTTGTCTATCTAAAATGTAAAAATGGATGGAAATGGGCTTTAAAGTGCAACTGCACCTTTGGTGCACTTACATTTCTATTGTACACTCCCCTGCACCAGGCGCAACTGCAAATCTTTAACTTATCTGTGAAATATCTAAAGTCCATGTGCCATCATACAAATGTTGTTCCCCAGATGTCTCTTTAGACGAAATGTGTAAGTCTAGCCCTGCTGATGTCATTGTGTTATCCCTTTCCCCAAAGCACCCAAACCCCTATGTTGAGGGCATGTGGTCTGGTATGGTTCAGGAAGGGGGGGGGTGCTCGCTCGTCCCTACCCCCTTTCCTGACCTGCTGGGCTACATACTCGGATAAGGGTCTGGTATGGATTTTAGGGGAACTCCA
This sequence comes from Rana kukunoris, assembly GCA_029574335.1. Taxonomy (NCBI): domain Eukaryota; kingdom Metazoa; phylum Chordata; class Amphibia; order Anura; family Ranidae; genus Rana; species Rana kukunoris. The sequence continues at coordinate 126,666 of JAJQKJ010002705.1, read as the reverse complement.
CACCGTTTTTTTGCATTGTGTTTGCCCTTAAAAATCCATACCAGACCGAAGTTTCCCCATAAGATTCATACCAGACACATAGTGCCTGGTATTGTCGGGATCAAAGTCTGATCCCTGTTCATTGATGTCGGATGGATTTCAGATTTTTAAGTCAGATCCACAGTCGTACACTGTTGTGTCGTACCAGTGTGACCCGGGCCTAAAAGGTACTCTGTCACCGCAAGGTCTCTTCTAAATGAACCCTAACCTGTTAGAGAATATTATCTGTACTTTCCAAAAGCATGTTTTCAAATACCATCCTTATACTGATCTTTGGCTGCTGTGGATAATTCGCACTTCAGAGTGTGTGAATACATGCTCCTTTCACTGAGTGCTGTATTTACTCTCACTTGCTTTGACTACCTTACAATATGAATTACAATGTGAGGCAGGGGGGTCAGGGGTGCAGGTATTCAAAACACCCAGAAGTATTAGATACCTGCAGCTGCCCGCTGGGGCGCACCAAATGGGTTACATTTGAAGATACAGGCTGCCAGAAAAGGTACTATACTTTTCAGGGTTTGGTAATTTCCTAGTGGTGACAGAAGCGCTTCATTGTATTCCTCAAAGGTGTTTTGTTTTTTTTGTTTTTGTTTTTAGGAATCTAGTGCTGCATTTTTCTTTTACAAGTCTGTTATACATCTACAACATTTTAACTCCATTATTATGTTTGCTATTTGGCCTTTTTCTTTATATAAATGTGCATTAGCTACATTTAAGTAACTAAGGTAATTAACTTGAAGATACAGCTATTAGACTGATAGACCTGCTAATGGCAACATTTGTACAAGTGCACATAAAAGAACAGAATCATGGGAAATGACCATGCTAGATCCTACTTGTACCCATGTAACATATAACCCAGACTTTCTAGGTCTAATTAGGCTATTTTTAACCATTACTTGTAAAAATGAGCTAGTTGCTGAGATGAAATACCTGTGCCATGCCCATAAGGTAGATAGAAGACTTTACAGGACAATATCAGATTGAGAGAAAATTGAACAATTTTCTGCTCATTCGAAGCAAGTACCAAACATAGCCAATGTGGAACTATCATGGAAAAATTACTTACAGTAAAATAGAATAGTTAAAAAAATATTAAGAATGCTTATAGTACTGTAATCTTAAAGCCATTTTTTTACATTTAGAATAGCACAATGGTTAAAACCACTTCCAGAATTGTATTGTCATCTGCGTCTAATTGGGCAGATCTAACCACTTGCTTAATGGGCACTTAAACACCCCTCCTGCCCAGACCAATTTTCAGCTTTCAGCACTCTCATTCTTTGAATGACAATTGCGCAGTCATACAACACAGTGCCCAAATTAAATTTTTATCATTTTTTTCCCCACAAATAAAGCTTTCTTTTGGTGGTATTTGATCACCTCTGAGGTTTTAATTTTTTGTTATTTTTTTGGAAAAATACTCCTTTGTCATAAAATGTTGCAAACAGGTAATTTTTCTCCTTCATTGATGTATGCTGATGAGGCTGCATTGATGGGCACAGATGGCATTGGTGGGCACTGCTAGGCAGCACTGGTGGGCACTGATATGCGGCACTGATGGGTGGCACTGAAGAGCATTGATAGGTGGCACTGGTGGGCACTGAGAAGTGGCACTAATAGGTGGCACTGATGGGCACTGATAGGTGGCAGTGATGGGCACTGATGGGTGGCAATGATGGACACTGATTGGCACTGGTAGGTGACACTGAAAGGCAGTTCTGCTAGGTGGCACTGATGAGGCACTGATTGGCACCACTGGTGCGCATTGATAGGTGTCACTCGTGTGCATTGATAGGTGGCACTGGTGGGCACTGATTTGTGGCACTATGGTCACTGGCAGGCGGTACTTATTGGCACAGATGAAGCAGATGTGCCTCTTCCTCTTGGGGACTGATGTCCCTTGCACAGAAGCCGGGAATCAACTTTTTTTCTCCTCACGCTATCAGCATTTCTGAGCTTCCATTTACATCTCGTGATCAGTCTTTGGCAATATTTTGTATTTAGAACCTTACTTTTGTATGTATTAATTTATTTATTTTTTATTTTCCATTGCAAGCCCTTCCCAGCCATGTTGAAGAAAACATGGGCAGTGATGGAAATACGACCTTGGCACCACCCTAAAGTGATTGTAAACATCAGACATGAAATATCAACACATCCCTCTATAGTGTCTCAATTAAAAGCACTAATGTTGGAAAGTTGGATGTGTTTTTCCGAAAGAATTCCGCTCAAGCTTGGCTTGCATACACACGGTCACACAAATGTTCTCTGAACTTTCAAGCATTAAGAATGCATAAGTGTAATTTCTGTCTGCTGCTTCGTTCTTCTACTATCAGCATGAATCACTTCTAAAAATATTTCCTGACACCAAGAGAAAAAAAGGTGACAGGGAAGAAATTGTCAAAACAATTGATATGGGAACTGGGTACTGCCCTGGAGGGCATATGACAATGCAAAAACAAATGGAGGTATCTTAAGGGCAAATAACATGCTTGGGGGATGCCTTAAAGCTGTATTGTATTCTAACATCACATAAATTATATGTGTAATATTATTGTTTATTAGTACATTATTCCCATTGGTCCTTGGCTTACACACAGCAGTAGCAACCCAATATGATTAATGTCCGGGAGGGTGGTGGACCATAACTCCTCTTCTTTATTGCAACTTCCAAAATCAGAAGTCAGACCCTCTGTCTGGAAAATGTGTCGGGGGGGAATAACAGACACTGATAGCATGGACTCTTAATTGGCTAAGATATGTTTAAATTCCTTGGTAAAAGAATAAACTATCCAATGGAACCACGTCTTGCAAGAGTTAAGATTAGTACCTTTACCTTTTAGATAACTTGTTAGGTTCTCCATCTGCTCAATGCGCTCTATTCAGCAAAATCATTGCTTTACAGATGGTGAAGTTACAGAAGGCCAGAGGGCAGGGATACATGAATGAACTGCTTTCATTAAGTGTAGATTTCTTATAGGCTTTCAGTGACACTTTGTTATGATGAAGGAGGAAAAAGGCAGGTATTTTAGGGACTGAATGGTCAGTACCTTTCTGTACTATAGTGTGGACTTGGGACTATAATTTCTGGGGAACTGGACATGATCAAAATATGTTAAACATACAGTATGCTGTATGCTGAGGAACAGTTGCTTTCACATCTACAGCATAACTCTGATGCCGTGTACACACGATTGTGTTTCCCAATGAAAAAAATCAAATGGATTTTTTTTATCTGAAAAAACGATCATGTGTGGGCCCCATCTGACTTTTTTTGATCGGTGTAAAAAAATAGAACACGTTTTAAATTTTTCCGATGAAAAAAGAAACCGATAGGAAATTCCGATCGTCTGTGTGGAACTTATAATTATTAAATTATAAATGATAAAAAAGCAGCGCAAACAAAAAAAACAATACTAAAAAATGATAAGAATCAGTCCACAATCTTCACTAGATGAATAATAAACACCAATCAGTGTCCAAACTGGTGACTTCTAAAATCTTTATGGTGACTTGTGTGACGACCTCCACCACTAATAATGGTTAGCAGCTCACCTCAGCAAATGCACACCAGGATATGCTCAGAACACTGATCAATCTCACACCATCAGATCCAGGAAGTCAAATCCAGGAAGCCAATTAGCTAGCTATGTGGAGGAAAAGGCAGGGACATCCAGTGCTCTCCGTTTTTTAAAATATTTAATAGCATAAAAAGAATATAGATACACTTACAAAGGTGTCCATTGGAGAAAAATCCACGCATTCTCAGAATTAAGACGAATCATGCTTGGAAGCGTTGAACTTCATTTTTCTCGGCTCGTAGCAGTGTTTTACATCACCGCCTTTTGGACGGTCAGAATTTAGTTTGATAGTGTGTAGGCAAGACTGATGAAAGTCAGCTTCATCAGAATTCCGCCAAAAAAATCCATCGGATTTTATTCCATCAGAAGTCCGATCATGTGTACGCGGCATCACACTAAAGTGTATATCTGATGTAAAATTGTTGGGGTGTGGTACAATCGGATGACTATTTTTTAGCCCATTTCTTGCTACTAATTGCAGTCTTACAGTATATGAGAGCATCAACATTTTAGTGTGTATTTGAAGCATTAAGGAGTGTTGGAGCACACACCACAGTTTTTAAGCTGATTTTGGATAGATCGTTTTTCTGAGGGAGAAAGCAGGCGGATTTCATAGAGAAATAATAAATTAGACTATTTTGACAGAATATAAAACTTTTACAGATTCGCTGCAAGGAATCTCAAACTTTTAAATTAAAGGCAATTTCAGAGAAGAAGAGCAGGCATATTGCAGCCAGAAATATTCAATTAGACTGTATTTGAAAAATTGTTGCGTAAATACCGTGCGAGATAATAAGTTGCAACAATCGCCATTTTATTACCTAGTGTGTCTGCTAAAAAAAATAAAAAACAATATATAATATTTGGGGGTTCTGAGTAATTTTCTAGAAAAAAAATATGATTTTTACATGTGGGAGAGGAGTGCCAGAATAGGCCTGGTATGGAAGTGGTTAATAGGGGGTAATTTCAGAAGAAGAGAGTAGGCATATTTCATCCATATATAATTATTCTGAGACACTATATAAAATGTAATGGATTTGCTGAACAGAATATCATCCCTTTTAATAGAAGTCTTGTTCCTAGCAAGACAGCATGCATATTTTACACAGAAATAGCTAGATTATACAAATTGTACAGATTTACTGCATAAAATCACATCCTTTCAATGGAATGCAATTTCGAAAAAGGCTAAATATATTAAAACCAGAAATATTTAGGTATGATGTATTTTTGGAGCACTTTATAAAAATGAAAAAGATGTGCTGCACAGAATCTTATTTTATCTAAAAGGAAACAATTTCAGAGGAAGAGAGCAAATATATTTTAGCCATAAATACAAAATGATAATGTACGTTTTCTGAAACAGAATATAATAACAATTGTGCAGATTTGCTGCATAGAATCGGATACTCTTTTTTAATAGGAGTCAATTTAAGACGAAGAGAGCAAACCCACTCTATACGTAATTGAAAATGACACTGTATTACCCAAAAGGTTGTACAAATTATCTGCACCATTTTTTATAGTCTGCAGTTTTAGAGATAGCGAGTGAGACCAGGCAGTTTGTATTTAAGGAATTACTGTTAGGCCACAATATTTTAGAAGACTACAAGAGTATGGTAAATGAAAGTGGTGTTGACATAGGTGAGTGAAACCCCAAGAAGGGAGCCAAGGGGCCAAAAGAAGGTAAAACAGAAACAAAGTGATAAACTGGAGGTGTTACCTGCCAAACAAATGGGAGGGCATGTAGTGTATGATGTCCTGTTGAGTAGTAAGAAGCTAAATGCCTGAACCACCCATGGATGGTGCCCTAATAAATGTTGCTGTGGGAAAACCCCATCAACGTCATGCACCCAAGCACACAAGAAGGGGAGGCACCTACACCAATGCAAAAGAGCGACCTGGTAGTTTGACGCCAAATCACCTTCCATACCGATCATGTTTGAAATACACCGGCATGTCAACATCAACAGCATGCAGTGTCATGCCTGGTGTTAATGGCAGGATGTTGACACGCAGGGCATGAACGTCCACACCACCCGCAAATCGGGCGGGGAAAGGGAGGCCAACCAGTGCGCATCGCAGCCACCGGATCTGAGGAAAACCCGAGAAGGGCAGTGATATAGCCTAACCCCACACCACCATACAAAGATACCAATGTAATTGTACTAGAGATTTAATAAAAAGGAACATATCTGATGAACAAATAGCATAGTGGGCATAGTAAAAATAAATAAAAAGAAAAAAATGAGGGGACTAGTAAATGCTGGGAAGGAGCATACTATTACAATAAATATCACATACAGTGTACTTTCATCCCTAATTAAATACCGATAAGAAAAGGGGGGGGGGGGTTGGAAGTTTGTGGGACTTTATATGAGGAAATTACATAGTCATTAGCTCTATCCCTATATTCATTGACAGAAAGCAAGGAGATGGGACTTTACATGATGTACACAGGGGGTAAAATTAGTAATGAAGTAATATGCACATTGGTGATATAAACTTAAATTTCTTTTACATGAGGTTTTTTTGTATGTGAGAGACAGCAAGGTGTCAATAACATGTTCCAACTTCACTAGCAGACATGTTCCAGTAAGTCACCAGCTTACTCAAAAAAGAAAGAGGGTGGCCAAGTCCATGCTAAGGGGAATCAGAAAACAGCATCAGAAGAATGGGCCCGAGGCATGTTATATACAACATCAAACTGTACTTATACGCTCATATTCATTGCTTCTGGTATTTTTTAAATTGGGTTTTCTGTATGTAAGAGGCAGCAAGGAGCCACAAGTATGTTCCTACCTCACTAGCAGGCACGTTGCAGGATCACCATCCTACTGAATAATGGAAGGGGTGGTCTAGTCAATGCAAAGGGAAAACAGCATGGGACACTGAGGTGTGTCATATGCATTATCAAACTGTCCTCATACTCTTCTACTCATATTCATTGCTTGGAGCTCTCCCTCTCATGGTGGGTCAGTGTTGTCACAAGGGGGGCGGTGCCACCAGGTGGCATCGTCAGATGGCCCTGCCCCTTACCTATTTAAGAACTGTCACACGGCAGAGCAGGCAGGCGGGGGTAGCCTTAATTGTGGGCTGAGATTATATTTTTGGGGGTCCGGCGGTAGTGGTGGACTTTGTAATTGATGATGGATCTACATCGAGGGGACATTGTTTTTATATTTTTAATAAATAAATTGTCAAAAACGGTGTTTTTATTTCTTTCTGGCACCTTTTTAGAGTAAGGGTACATTATACCCCATACTCATTTACCTGGGGGATCTGGGTACCCCCTTGTTCAGATTCCTATAAGCCCCCTGCTTGCAGACCCCCACAACTACCATCCAGGGTTGTGGGGAAGAGGCCCTTGTCCCCATCAACATAGGGACAAGGTGCTTTGGGTTGGGGGCCCCCATGTTGAATGCATGTGGCATGGTATGGTTCAGGAGGGGAGGGGTATGCTCACTTGGATAAGGGTCTGGTATGGATCTTGGGGGGACCCCACGCCATTTTTTTCACAATCTTTTTACATTCAGCTGTCAGAGAGGAACCCCGCCGATGATTCATTCCTTGTTAGGGATGCGGTGGCCAGATTTCAGACCCGCTTCTTAACAACCAGCTAGTGTTAAATACACTAGTGGCCGCCGACTCCAAAAATTTGCATTAGAACCACATCTAAATTACTGCTTAGGAAATTCACTGTGAAAACGGAGGAAAATTTCACATCAGACATGTGTGAACCTATCCTCAAGTATATCTAAACCTAAAACCAAAATGTAATATGTTGCAGCTCATCATTTTAAAATGTGGTGGCACTGGCTACATTAGTTTCTGTTTTTTTTAGGATTTTTTATCCTTTTTTTACCTGCTAATTTTGCCAATGGCACACTTTCTTTCCTAGGTTGACAAGGTTTAATCATTGCTCTGTATGTATGAAATGAAAAGTTGTCACCCTAAGATATTTTTTTGATTTATTTTATAAAGAGGGGAGTGAGTTTGTAGTTCAGATTGCTGAGCAAGCTGATAGCATTGTTTGAGATTTCAGCTTAGTGCACGGGAAATCACAAGGATTCCAAATTTCTTACAGGATCAACAGGTATTACTTTGTACGTGTAGAAAATGTACTAACGTAAAAATGGAAACTAATACCACTGTTTCATCTAAAGACTGCTAAGCTTGTAATATATAATTGTTTTTTGTTCTTGGGCTTAGATACACGTTAGTTAATCTTATTAAAAAAAAATGCTTTATAAATGCTCAGAATACGCATGGTTTAAATTTGAGTTCTTGCTTTGCGTTGAAATTGTTATTAATTAAGTTAGCAATAAATGCTAATTAGCAAAGTTAATTGGTTTATTCTTAAATAATATCTCAGCACATTTTCAGTGAAAACCAGCCATGTGTTCTCTCATTTTATGATAATATTTTCTATGGTAACACTCAAATTCTTAGAGACAATATATTTCCATTAAGTAATTATGCAAAACAAGGTTCAGTTCCAGGGCACTGTGTGGTATTTGTAGGCCATAAACACCAGCAATGCCTGTATATTCATCTTTATTTATTCTTTATTTTCACCATTTAAGTTAATTTTATTTTCTTTGCTCTGTCAATACATAATAATTACTCAGTAGGAAAATTTTAAGACCTGTCAGCCCAGACTGAAAATGAAACTATCAATTTATTAACACTTTACTCATTTATATTTGTGCGTATGAATAAATTTCATTTGTAAATACGGTTTGAGTAGGCGATCTTTTTATATATATTTTGACTACTGAGGCATAGTCTTAGCTGTGAGTGCTAATATTAGAAAATATATACAGTTGAAAATATTTGTATTTTATGTCATTTATATCATAGATTTATTGCTATAGAATAATTACATGATAAATAAAATCACATATATTCTTAAAGAAAACCTTTCCAAAGAGGCTGCTATTGCTGACTCTTCCAACTGAAAATGCTGGCTGCCTGGCTATCAAGCTGATCTAGCTTCAATAAGTTTATGAAGAGAATGACTTTTGACGTGTCTTAGCCAGATTCAGGTAGATGGGCGCATCTTTGTGCCGGCTTAGCGCAGCGCATATGCGATATGCCGACACAACCTAGAGAGGCAAGTACAGTATTCACAAAGCACTTGCTCCCAACGTTGTGCTGGCGTAACATAAATGTGAAGGCGCAAGCCGGCGTAAGTGGAAGTACGTGTGACCTTATGCAAATGATGGCCTGAGCCTGGAGCAGAGACTTACGCCCGGTGTATAATCCACGGAGCATGCGCAGTGACGTTGACGTATGATCTTACGCCGAGCGCATAAATACGCCCAGACGCGGTTGGCTGACAGCCTGGCCTCCTGGCCTCCGTGGCACAGATTACTGATGCAGTGTAGGATGTCAGTTGCAACTGTGCTGCAGTGGTCACCAGCCTGGGGGAGCTGCAGGCAGAGGTTCACACCCTTACTGGGGCGGTCCAGGCCAACATGGCTGCCATCCACGATGAGGGGAGGCAGAGGCAGCGCAACCAGCGACACAATATAAACCGCCAGCTGAGGATGCAGGCCCAGACCAATCACTTCCGCATTGCCGTGGCCTTGGAGGGCAGGCAGCCATCACCTGCCAGGAGTGGCCCACCTGGGGATGAGCCACCTCCAGATGATCCGCACCCCCACCCGAGGCTCCCTCCAGGCAGCTGAGGAGCCAGAGAGGTGGCACCAGGCGCAGCCCCCGTCAGGCCAAATGAGTGCCGTTTATTTTTTCTTGTGCTCAGAATCTGAGTTTTTTTTTTTCTTTTTATGCTCAGGATATACGTTTTTGGATTTGATTTATGCTCAGGTCATGAGCCTTTTATTTTATTTATATCTGCTAGACATGTGCACAGCAAATTTTTTCGTTTATTTCTGTTTCGTTTCTGTTCGTTTATCGTGATTCGTAATGAGTCGTAGTTTCGTAAGACGTTAGTTATCGTATTCGTACTCTTTAGTATTTTCGTAACACTTTTTTTTCCGTTTACGTTTTTTTATGTTAGTTTATTTTTCGTTGATTCGAGATTAGTATTTTCGTTAAATTTTGTATTCTGCCTCGTTCGTATTTTTACAATGAATTTATTCGTTCATTCGTTTTTACGTTGGTTTATTTTTCGTTGTTTTGATATTCGTATTTACATTATATTTTCATCATGCCGCCTTCGTATTTTCGTAAGAAATAATCTTCGTTGCTTTATGATCATTCGTATTTTCGTGTCTAATTTCATTTGATTGTAACAACGTTCTTTTGTAGATTTTATTGCATTTGTAATTCTGTTAAAATACATTTTACGTTTATTCGACACACTACTCGCCGTAATTTTGTAAATCGTACTTTACTGCGATTGACTTGACCGATCCACAAAACCGGTGCAACCTACCCAAACACACCCTATCTGCAGTCTAACACAGATAAAGACACACGGTCAAGGAGCCACTAGGTAATAAGAAGAAAGAAGCTCATTGGGGGGAAGGAACAAACCTCTTCAGGGTAAGGGACAGTGCTAAGTGGCTATTGGTCACAGTACTAATGAAAGTGAATTTGCATTATTTTGTATAATTGTTGTTTTCATTTCCGTTTTCCGAAGATTCGTAATTTATTTTTCGTTAGTTTTGTTTTTCGTTTTTTATTCTTTGTTCGGCTTTTCGGTTGTTTTCTTTTCTTAAGTTTGCATTTTCGTTTATTTTTCGTAATCATGATTTTTTTTTTGGGTGTTCGGTATTTTCGTTATTTGTATGTTTTCGTTTCTTTTTTCTTTCGTTGTGTGGTTCTTTTACATTTAGTAGTTTCGTATCTTCGTAGTTTTCCATATTCGTTCATTTTGGAAATATCGTTATTCGTTATTATTTGCGCTAAAACTTTCGTTCATTCGTAGGTTAACGAATCAACGAAAATAACGAATAATGACGGAAAAAGTATTCGTAACTTAAAAAATTGCACATGTCTAATATCTGCACACGGTCAGTAGTGCAGGCTACAGTGTGACTGGTGTATAAATGTGGGGGGTGACACTCCTGCCAGTAAGGTGTGTCATCCTGGGTTGTCGGGGAGAAGTTATCCCCACGACCGTGTGAATGTGGTATGAATGGACAGCGACACCACTGGGGAATCAGCGCGGCGTTGCTGCTCCCAAGTCCTGCATGCTGGACTTGGGCTAATCCAATGTGATGTGGATGTGGTGTGTGTAATCTAGAGACCACAGTGGTGTGAATGCGTGAATTGTCTGTGTGCCATGCTGAATGTGTGTGTTTAACGTCCAAAGATGCCTACCACGAGGCACCTCCTGACTGCTCTTCCCTCAGCAGATGGGGTAGCCTCGGACAGGGGGGGACTGTCTGGTTCAGGGGTCAGGTCATCACATATGTCAATCTGCAGGCCCTTTCTCATGGCATAGTTGTGCAGCATGCAACATCCCCTGATGATCTGACACACGAAGTTTGGGGAATACAACAGGGCCCCCCAGACTTATTCAGGCATCGGAAACGGGACTTCAGGAGGCCAAATGTCACCAGTTTACACTCTACTGCATCCTTAATCTCCATCTATAGGGTAACAAATAATGTATAATCACAATAAGTGCCATATAAAAAGATAAAAAAAAAAAAAAACTTTGCCATTCTTATAATTTATAAATACTAATATATATAATAATAATTCAAGGAGACGGTTATTTGTACTACAGTACAATCGATCTTTATAATGTGGGGATGAGAGAGTGGATGGGATTCAATAGTTTACCAACAAACAACTGGACAGGGCTTGTTGTGGGAATGTTATGAAGATGTATTTCATATGTATTGTCATAGTGTCACCCAGTGTTAGTACTTCCGCAACCCGCTCTAAAGAGCTGACTGGTTGAGATAAACTTAATGATTTGGAGAAGGGTGTTTGCGGAGTGGGGATGTCGGCCAGCGAAAGGACCCCTGCGTGATGCACAGAAATTCGCCTGTGTGAATGCGTCCACTCTGCAAACGCATTGTCGGTTTAGCGCATGTGTGCTTTTGTCGTCTCTCAGTGCCTGATCAACATTGTATTATGGTGTGAGCATATACCTGCAGATAAGCTCCCCTCATCAGAAACTGTGTTCATTGGTTATTGTATTATTATTGTATCGTATCATGTTGTTGTTGTTGTTGTTGTATTATATTGTATTCATGTATTTCATGTATCTAAATATCCCTGTTAGAAGGGTTATCATGTATTATCATATCCTGTGTTGTCAAATCCATATATGGGCATCTGCTGGTTGGAGCTCACACCCTGTGAGCTCACTTCCTATGGAGGAGGTCACATGCTGTGACATCCCCTCCTGCTGGGTTTTGAATGACAATTGCGCGGTCATGCAACACTGTACCTAAATTAAATCTTTGTTTTTCCCCCACAAATAGAGCTTTTGTTTGGTGGTATTTGATCATCTCTGCAGTTGTTATTTTTTGCGCTATAAACAAAAGAAGAGCAACAATTTTGAAAAAACACCATATTTTTAAATTTTTTACTTTTTGATTTAATAAATATATAAAGACCGATACGTATTCTTCTACATATTTTTGGTATAACATTTTTTGCAATAAGCGTATATTGATTGGTTTGCACAAAAGTTATAGCGTCTACAAAATAGGGGATAGATTTATGGCATTTTTATTTATTATTTTTAACTAGTAATCTGCGATTTTTATTGTGATCGTGACATTGCGGCGGACATATCGGACACTTTTGACACGTTTTTTGGGACCAGTCACATCTATACAGCAATTAGTGCTATAAAACTGCACTGATTACTGTGTAAATGTGACTGGCAGGAAAAGGGTTAACACTAGGAGGGGGCGCTGAAGGGGTTAATATGTTCCCTGGGAGTGAATCTAACTGTAGGGGCAGGGGGACTCACAAGGGGAGGAGTCCGATCTGTGTTCCTCTGTACTGGGAACACACATCGGTCTCCTCACCTCTGACAGGAGGTGGATCTGTGTGTTTACACACACAGATCCACACTCCTGCCGTGATTGCCACAATCGCGGGTGCCCGGTGGGCATTGTGGCCACCGGGCACATGCACCGGGTCACGAGCGATGCCACAATTTTGAAAAAACACCATATTTTTTACTTTTTGATTTAATAAATATAATTAAAAAAAAATGTCCTCAGTTTAGACCGATGCGTATTCTTCTACATATTGTTGTTAAAAAAAAAATAGCAATAAGCGTATATTGATTGGTTTGCGCAAAAGTTATAGCGTCTACAAAATTGGGGATAGATTTATGGCATTTTTTTTTTTTTTACTAGTAATGGCGACGATCTGCAATTTTTATTGTGACCGTGACATTGCGTTGGACATATCGGACACTTTTGACGCGTTTTTGGGACCATTCACATCTATACAGCGATTAGTGCTATAAAACTGCACTGATTACTGTGTAAATGTGACTGGCAGGGAAGAGGTTAACACTAGGGGGGCGCTGAAGGGATTAATATGTTCCATGGGAGTGATTCTAACTGTAGGGGCAGGGGGACTCACAAGGGGAGGAGACCGATCTGTGTTCCTCTGTACTGGGAAAACACATCGGTCTCCTCACCTCTGACAGAAGGTGGATCTGTGTGTTTACACACACAGATCCACACTCCTTCCGTGATTGCCACAATCGCGGGTGCCCGACCTTTCTATTGTGTGTAAAGCCTTCTGATTATCAGGTGTAAACACCTTTCTGTCGGAGACAGAGCGTCTGTCTAAAGATGTGGATTGAAAGACATACCATGTTCTATTGTGTGATGCCAATACTGTGTTGTAACTGATTAAGTCAAAAAGGTCAGAAGTCTCCTTTCAGGCTGTCTGGGTAACGCATTCTGTTACAATTAGTAATTAACTCCACTGATGTCATTATCTAGGAATGTGTCTTGTCAGGTTCGGTGCCAAAGTGTCTCTCTAAAATCTGTATGGAAGCCCCAGTGTGTGATTAGGGGGGGTGGAGATTTAATTGTCCCTTTGATTACTGTCACATGCTTGTAACTGCATAAAAAGCTGAGAAGAAACCATTAAAGCATTCATTCATTTTGGAACTAGAGAACAGAGCTGAGTCTCGTTATTCTGGGAAATGGAATAAATCGTGTCTGCTGGTTTGTTGGTGTGTCGGATAACTTGTCTTGGGTGGATGGAAGGTCGTAAACGGTGGTGACCGTTACAATTTATTTTACTAATGCAACTTAAAAAGATGAAACTAATATATGAGATAGACTTATTACATGCAAAGCAAGATAGTTTAAGCTGTGATTTGTCATAATTGTGATGATTATGGCTTACAGCTCATGAAAACCCCAAATCCACAATCTCAGAAAATTTGAATATTGTGAAAAGGTGCAATATTCTAGGCTCAAATTGTCCCACTCTAATCAGCTAATTAAGACATAACACCTGCAAATGGTTCCTGAGCCTTTAAATGGTCTCTCAGTCTGGTTCAGTAGGACTCACAATCATGGGAAAGACTGCTAACCTGACAGTAGTGCAAAAAAACATAATTGACACCCTCCATAAGGAGTGAAAGCCTAAAAAGGTAATTGCAAATGAAGGTGGATGTTCCCAAAGTGCTGTATCAAAGCACTTTAATAGAAAGTTATGTGGAAGGGAAAAGTGTGGAAGAAAAAGGCGCACAAGCAGCAGAGATGACCGCAGCCACAGCAAGTGTCTTGCCATGGAGGCACTCGGTAGGGGGAGGGGACAGGAGTGCAAGCCGGGGAGTGCAAGCTGCACAGAGCAAGTAAGTATAACATTTTTTTTTTTTTTTTTTTAAGTGAGCTATTAGAATCACATTTAAAATGGTTGTTTTTCTTTTTTTTTATTGGTGCATGTCCCACGTGGCACTATCCAGCTCCCTATCTCTTTTGTTTAACAATCCTTTGCCTATTAGCCAAGGGTAAATGGCCAGAATTGATTTTCAAGATTCACCCCTGATTGACTTCAGTATGGTTTGGATTAAAGTTTCACAAAACTCATAAAAAAAAATGAATTCACATCCTTAATGGGAAGCCATCTGTATCCTTTAACTAGTATTATTTAGTAGCACATTAATATTGAAAATTGTAATGCTCTAAAACTGCAACTTCCCTTCTGAGAGTCCACGCTACATGGTGGCAGTAGTTAAGCTTTCATAAGCGAGGGCTAGTGTGAAGGAGACAGGAAAAGTTAGTCTGATGTTTAGGGTTACAGGGAAGATTAATGTTAGGCTTACAGGGAAGGTTAGTGGGAGAAATATTGCAAGGATTGTCGAGGGTTAAAGGGAGAATTTGTATTACTATGTTTGTCTCTTTAACAGTGGGAATCTAACAAACTTTAGCACCCTTAATGCCGCGTACACACGATCGAAATTTTTGGTCGAAAATTCCAACCGTATGTAAGCTCCATCTGAATTTTTCTGTCGAAAATTCCGCCAAGAAAAAATTGAGAGCTGGTTCTCAATTTTTCAGACAGGAAAAGTTCTTCTGTATATTTTCTAGTGATCTCCATATTTTTTTTTGTGTGCCAAGTAACCACAACAACATTATTATCTTGTATTTTTTAACCTCGAGGAGGTTGGTTGGTGTCCCTTGTTAATTTGACATTGTATTTTTGAAATGTACCTGCCTACTCACAAACAAACTGTCCTTTTTGAAGAAAAACACATAGGCAAGTATTTGCTGAAAAAAATATATATCTATTTATTCTGGCTCATGATAAAAGAAAAATTAAGCCAATGATAAGGAAACTGCTGGAATTTGCAAAGACTTTGTACCCCAGGGCAGGCATCAACTATTTGCAAAACAAAATTGGTAGCTTGAGAAGTCCATATAATAGGGAGCACAATCTGGTCCAGGACTCCGAGAGATCAGGAACAGCAGCAGATGACATAGCAGATGACATATATGTCCCCAGTCTGGTACTACAACAGCCTAAGTCTTCTGTCAGACCAGACTGAACCCAGGCCATCACTTTCTTGTCTTCTTTACAGTCTTCCCTCCAGCCTTCCCTACACACTTCCTTAGAGGCTGTGGCTCTGGAGGTGGAGTTGTGGCAGGAGGAGGAAAAGGAGGAGGTGGAGGTGGAGGAGGAGGAGGTGGAGGAGAAGGAGGAGGAGGAGGAGGACGTGGAGAAGGAGGAGGATGGTCGAGCTCACATAAGTGGGTTTTTGGTGTCAGTTCACCCCTCATCCCCTTATTAAGGGCCATAAAAATAATTTCCTTACAGAAGAGGCATTGTCCCTTCTCCATTTTCTGCATTTTAGCTGATACCAAGCAGCCATAGGGCTCGTCAATGTCGGAGGGGGTACAACTACTTGGCTCAGCCTCCTCTCAGATGCCACTTACCCACGCCTCCTCCTGGCTCCTGGCTGGCTGAGGTCTTCCTGTGTATAAAAAAGGCGTTCAATGGAAAAGGTAACTGTTAGCTTAGGCTTGTTCTGTGGCCATCAGGATGAGGCCTGGTCCAGCGTGGAACGCACGTGACATAAGGGGAAGGGGGTCACACAGGAGAAGCAAGGGGCTGATTGGGCTACGTGCTCGGAGCTACTGCTCCTTCGATTGACCAAGCCTGAGGAAAACAGACTCTGCACCTTCTACATCTGTGCAGCCCATGGACCCGGGACAAGGACTACAGGATTTTTACAGATGAGCCTTCCTTTGCTTCCTTTCCTGTAATGCCGTGTACACGTGACCGGTTTTCACGATGAGAAAACTGCCATTTTTTATATTGGTCGTGAAAATCTCGACTAAAAAACTGCCCGCAAAGAAATTAAAACCAGCTCTTTTTTCTCCTCGTGTTTTTCAGACAGCCTTTTTCTCGTCGCGAAAAACGGTCGAGTGTATTTTTTTCCGAGGGGAGAAAAACGTGCATGCTCAGAATCAATTTTGCAGCCCAAAATAAGCCCAAAGGGTGGCAATATTTGAAAGGAACTTCCCCTTTATAGTCCCGTCATACGTGTTGTACGTCACCACGCTTGGTCGGACGTTTTTTTGCATGAACGTGTGTAGAGGAATCACGTCATGAAAAACTTTGTTTTTTTTTCCTGTCGAGAAAAATGGTCGTGCGTACGAGGCATAAGTGTGATTGATATTTGTGTCATTAAAATAATCTTGTTAATAAATAGAAAAGACTCTCATTCTGACCCCAGAATTTTTCATTCTTGTCCCAATCATTTTTGGCTACTACTGTCTATTGATATGTAAAACACTTTTTGTTAAATCATTAATTTGTTATTACTGATAACATCTAGTTAACATCATTATTGTTTACTTGTGATCAAATTGGGAAGCCACAGTCTGCCATTCCTGTGGCGTTAAAGCAGTGATTTTCAACTTCTGCTCTCAGGACCCACTAACAGGCCAGATTTTATGTATTACCTTATGGAGATGCATACTGCAATCACTGAGCAGCGAAGGATATCCCCTGTGATGTATTTTAGTTTTCTTGCAAACCTGGCCTGTTAGTGGGTCCTGAGGACAGGAGTTGAGAACTGCATTAAAGGAAACTGTGGAGTCAAATCAGATTTTTTTTTTTTTTACTTTTGCACATAACATTGCAAGCAGATTAGACACAAACATTCTTGGCCAACATCAGTTTAACATTTTTTTAAGGAGTATTAAAAAAAGACAAAAATATAAGGTCCACTTATCAGATTCCTCACCCCCTCTGATGGCCTATTGTAAAAAAATTAGGGAGAGAGGGTTCTAAATGAGTTTGGGACCGCCAAAAAATGCCTCTGGCACTCTGCCTGAATTTAATTACAACAATAACATTTGTACACATTTTAGGGGGTGTTTATGGTAAAGCACTACAATGGAGCTGACAAAATACATTGTTAAGTGACTAGGCTAGGTGTGTATGGGCCCAGGATAGCATGCTGGAGAGGTTAGTGAAGGCGAATATGCATGTAGGCCAAAAAAAGAAGCATTAAAAGCTTACAGCATGCATGAGGACAAAGGGGACATTCACAGCATATTACAATTATGGTAATTAGGGAATTATGAAAGAAATAAAAAACATTAGCATACATGAAATACATAGAATTTGATGTTAAAGGAGAAAACTTACCTTAATATAGGGTTACCAGACATCCCTGGTTTCCGGGGACAGTCCCCGGATTGAGGACACTGTCCCCGGACCAAGTCTGTCCCCGGTTTTGTCCAGGGATTGGATTTAAAAAGGGGCTGGGGAAATTTCAAAGACAGTGCAGAATAAAAAATAAAAAATGAGAATTACACACCCTGCTCCGCTGCTCCTACTAGCTTAGGGGGTGTATTTTTTTCCCATTATCTGTGCCCCTTTCTGATGATCGTGTCCTGGTCGGAGTGGAGAAAAAATGTCTTCAGTTTCGGGTGCATGACCATTCTTCTCCACACCCATGTTGTTCTGCCAGCCGCCTGCCTAATTATCTCCTTGCCTTCCCTGGTGGAGTAATCTTCCTCTGCTTCCCACCCAGTAGTAGCCGGGGCTACTGTAAGACTTGACAGGCTGTTAGGCGGGCGGCAATGGACTGAGAGTCGCGGATTGCCATCATTACTAGTACAAAAAAAAATATGTCCCCGGATTTCATTTATAAAATCTTGTCACCTTACCTTAATATAGTCCCTCTGCAGGACTTGTATTAAGGTAGAACAGGTCTCTGGAATTATGATCACTAGAGCCTGGGGGGAGATGCCTGTCGTGAATGTCCTACAGACTTCTCCCTGTCGCCAAGTAGCACAACATGGCAACTAGCCTTATTCTCCTGGATCTCCTGCAGAAAAGTCATATGTGAGAATTGGTTACGCTGGAACAACCAATTCTTCGTCCATGAACCCCTCCCCACCCTGTTCATGGACTGAGCTTGGGTCAAAGCAAAAACCCCAACACCATGCCCCCACGCAGCACGAACTCTACAACGAGTATAGTAAAAAATGGCTTTAGCTTGGTCTCCTACCCATGGCAAAACCTTCTCTAACATGTTTCACCCAGTAGGGACCTCTACGATTAAGCTCCTACTGGGTGAAACATGTTAGAGAGGGTTCTCCCATGGGTAGGAGACCAAGCTAAAGCCATTTTGTACTCTACTGAGGCAGTGTGCAGACAGGCCACACCATTTTGTTAAACATCTACTTAGATACCATATTTTCGTCACCGGTACTTGAATCAATGAAGAGAATCATACAGCATCCATTTACAGTATGTTAAATATATATTTTATTGTCTTGTATAAAAAGCTGATAAAGCATATTCATTACCCCATATAACATCTGCTTGAGTACCTACATCCCTCCTTGAGACTTTACTGATGGTACCAGGAAATTTTAAAAGATGCCAACAGTCTTAGTTGTAAATTTGTAATAGAAAATGGTCACTGTCAGAACAGATTATATTCTTCAGTTAAATGTTTTTCCTAGTACAAATTGCTCTTGCTAATAAAGGGTAATTGCAAACAGCAAACATTATGCCTGATTACTCATAAGCATGTAATGCTATCACCAGTGACTATAATTTTATACTTCATAAGTCTGCTCTAGATCATTTGTCTGCTGTCAGGGTTGGTATAATTTAGACCGGTATACCATATTTCTGAATTGACATCATTAATATTTAAACCGGGCACTATGTTGTACAACTATACTTCTTTTTCTTTAATAAACTTTGAATGATAATATTTAAACATGAGCATAAAAATGCATTGAATTGATTCTGTATATGTGTCATTTAGAAGCTCCAGGATAAGCAAATATTGCCTAAATACAAAAGATTTGTATTATTTCTTGGTGTGCAGTAGTCAAGCAAGAAATGTTCTCCGGGGCTTTCTGTAATCAAGACATATCAGTGCTGCTCTTTTTCCTTGTGCAGGATGATTGGTCTTGTATCCATCCCCTAAGTAGTGGATGGGCCCACACCTCTGCTCTTTGTACAGGCTACAGTACACCTCTCACATTTTTGTAAATATTTTATTATACCTTTTCATGTGACAACACTAAAGAAATTAGACTTTGCTACTTTGTAAAGTAGTGAGTGCACAGCTTGTAGAAAGGTGTACATTTGCTGCCCCCTCAAAATAACTCAACACACAGCCATTAATGTCTAAAACACTGGCAACAAATGTGAGTACACCCCTAGGTGAAAAGTCCAAATTGGGCCCAATTAGCCATTTTCCCTCCCCGGTGTCATGTGACTCGTTTCAAGGTCTCTGTGTTCCGTTTTAAGAAAGAAATTCATTTAGTAATACATATGCATGTGAATAGCAATGTACCTTTGTTGTATTTTTGTACTTGGATTCACAATTTGGATAAAAAAAACCCTACATGTTTAATGTTCTACTTCTATATTTTCCATATATTATAAAATTTAGCATATGTGTAATTGAATGTTAAAAGTGACACTTTTGCTGTTTTTGATTTGAACTGTGCTTCTTGGTGAAGCAGCAGGGCACCATGGGCTCCCGCTGCTGGCAATCAAAGTCAGTGAGCCAATGAGGAGAGAGAGGAGGCAGGTTTGAGTCACTGTTCCATGTCTCCATACCTGAGAAGAGGAGGATCTGGGCTGTTTCATGCAAAGCCATTACACAGAGCAGGTAAGTACAGTGGGGAAAATAATTATTTTTGATCCCTTGCAGATTTTGTAAATTTGCGCACTTACAAAGAAATGAAGGGTCTATATTTTTTTTTCCACAATCAAAATTTTTTATTGAAAGATAATGGTTGCTTACATTGACAAAGAATCAACGTCATAAATAAAATTACGACAATTATCAACATGACAGTGTACAATTATATATTTCATTAGTATAATTAAACATGGCCTATATAAAGACATAATGTAGTTTGGAAAACTGAAAAGGGGACAGGGGAAAGGTAGGGTTAGAGAGGGCAAAGAGAAAAATAAAGGGGGGGAGGGGGAGAGGATGAGGTGAAGTTAGTGGTGAAAGTTGAGGAATTATACAAACTTGATGTTGGTTAAAGAACATATAAAGGGTTTCTGGAGCAGACATACATAGAGGAGGATTTATTGAGAGTATTGATATCCAAACAAAACCAGAGGCAAGTGATTGAAATTCATTTGTGTATCTAAATGATACCCAGGTTTCCCACATTTTAATAAAGTTATTTTCTTTCTTCATTGCAGCAATTTCTTCTATCCTATAGATATTTTGGACTCTGTCCAACCAATCCTTGACCGTCGGGACATCAGTTGTTTTCCAATGTAATGGAATGAGAGTTTTTGCGGCTGTAAAAAGATGTCTGGTTAAGGACGTTTTCTATAATTTTTATCAAAGGTTTTTTTGAATGATAGAGACAGAATATCAACCAAACATCCAGAAAAAAAACAAAATACAAATGTTATAATATTTGAGTTGCAGTTCAGTGAGTAAAATAAACACTTGATACCCAAGCAAAACATAACTTAGTACTTGGTGGAGAAACCCTTGTTGACAAGCATAGACATAAGACGTTTCTTGTTTCTTGGTCCACTCTGTTTTACAGAACTTCTCTAAATCCTTAAGGTTTCTTGGCTGTCTCTTGGCAACTCTAAGTTTTAGCTCCCTCCATAAATTTTCAATAGGATTATGGTCTGGAGACTGGCTAGGCCACTTAATGACCTTAATGTGTTTCTTCTTAAGCCACTCCTTTGTTGCCTTGGAGATATTTTTTGGGTCACTGTCATGCTGGAAAACCCATCCATGACCCATCTTCAGTGTTCTGGGAAGAAGGTTCTCATCCATGATTTAAAATACATGTCTATTGACCACTCAATGCGGCAAAGTCAGTCTGTACCTTTAGCAGAGAAACAGCCCCAAAGCCTAATGTTTCCACCTCCGTGCTGTTTTTAGGGTCATAGTCAGCATTTTTCTTCCGTCAAACAAAGTGAGTCCCCCTGCTCAAGAAGGCACATGTGCAGTCATTCTAATGAACATCTAAATGATTCAGAGGATTGGGAGAAAGTGTTGTGGTCAGCTGAGACCAAAATTTTGCTCTTTGGCATGAACTCAGCTCATCCTGTTTGGAGGAAGAAAAATGCTGACTGTAACCCTTAGGCCGCGTACACACGAGGAGACATGTCCACTGAAACTGGTCCGCAGACCAGTTTCCGCGGACATGTCCGATCGTGTGTACGGCCTAGCGGACAGGTTTCCAGCGGACAAAAGTTTCTAAGCATGCTTAGAAACTTGTTTGCTGGAAACCTGTCCGTCGGACATGTCGGATGGTTAGTAGGCCTAACCATCGGACCAAAATCACGCGCATTGCGTCAAATTGACAGACGCATGCGTGGAAGCATTGCACTTCCTGGTTTGAGGACGTCGGTGTCTTCTACGTTACCGCGTTCTCTGTGTGTACACACATCAGACCAAAATATCCCAGGAGACATGTCCGATGAAAACAGTCCGTTTTCATCGGACATGTCTCCTCGTGTGTACAGGGCCTAAGAGAAAACCTTCCCTCAGCCAGAACCCTGAAGATGGGTCATGGATGGGTCTTCCAGCATGACAATGACCAAAAACATACCGTCAAGGCAACAAAGAAGTGACTCAAGAAGAAACATATTAAGGTAATGGATTGGCCTAGTCAGTCTCCAGACTTTAATCCTACAGAAAATGAATGGAGGGAGCTGAAACTTTTAGTTGCCAAGAGACAGCCAAGAAACCTAAGAAAGAATGGACCAAAATGCCTCCTGAGATGTGTGCAAACCTGGTCACCAACTACAAGAAACGTCTTACCTCTGTGCTTGCCAACAAGGGTTTCTCCACCAATTACTAAGTCATGTTTTGCTTGGAGATCAAATACTTATTTTACTGAACTGGAACTTAATTTATAGCATTTTTTTCATGTGTTTTTTCTGGATTTTTTGTTGATATTCTGTCTCGATCATTCAAAATACACCTATGATAATTATAAACCCTTTATTCATTTGTAAATGGAAAAATGGGGCTTTTAGGCCAAATAGTAATTATCTGCCCGCACCTGTTGTCAAAATTTTAAAACAACGTGGCCATGGGCGTCCGCTCCATAGGGCAAGGGAGGGCGATCGCCCCCCCCTAGCCCTGGGGCTGCTTTAAGCACTGCAGTGCTCTCCTGCCTCTGTCCTCGGCGCTTGTATTGTATATCACAGAGCTGGGTCTGTCTGTGTGCAAGGTCCCGCCCTCCTAGTTCGGCTTGTCTTCTATTCCACACAAGGTTGGGAAGGTATCAGCACTTTCCTGATTCAGTCTGCATGTGTACAACTTTGCCTCTCCTGGACAGTCTGTCTTCTCTCCCCCTCCCACTCATTTCTATCCTGCTTTCACTTTCACAGTGTCCCGATGTTTGTGGGAGATCACCACCTCGGCCCCCCCTCCCCCAGCCTCCTGTTATCTCTCCCTGCTTTAGACAATCTCTTCCTGCTCTGTATAGCGACCCCCCCCCCCTCCTCTCCTGTGCCCTTCTCTCGGACTCCCTCCTCTCTACATGCCAAGAGAAACTGAGTGATGTTTTCTCCTGTCTGTGCTGCTGAACCTGCCTCTACTCAGCCAACAGGTAATTACAGTAACACACTTTCATGCTTCATATCACTGCTAATTGTGAAGACAAGACAACTGTTATTTCAGAATCTATTTTTAGTAAGGACCCATTCACAAGGGGTGCAAACATGCATCTCCCATGCAGGGCTGTCATTTATCAGCACGGGGGGTACATAGGTGTTGTGTGAATCCCCGTGTCAGCACCCCATTTATATCTACTGGGACGTGAGGCTGCATGGACACAGCCTATGTATCCTAATATGACATGCAGGTGCGGGTCCCAATAGAAGTGAATGGGACGCTGGCACAGAGATGGCACACAATGCTCGTACATCCCTGTGCTGATAAGAGAGGACACACATGTCTGCACCAAATGTGAATGGGCCCCAAAGAATTAGTGCGCACCGAGGCTTAGTGAGCTCTCCAGGCATACGAAAACAACAGGAGTGACTAAACCTGCCCATAGATGGATGGAAATGTAACGGCTCCAGCAAGGACCGGACAAGTTTCAATCCTTCTGTAGTCATTCTTGCTAAAGAGACATCAATTTAATCATCAACTTCTCTCCAACCCGCAGGAATGTTTCTTTATATTTGCAGCTCCGACATCGATGTTCCCTTACCCACCTTAGTTGTGTGGATTGGGGGATCCATTCAATTTTTTAGACAAAAATAAAAACGATCCATCTATGGCCAGCCTCCAGCTTACTTACCATACGTTATACAATCTGATTGTACAATATCTTTTGGATCTACCACCAGCTATGTAGTACAAAAGTCTGCCTGATTGGATACTGCTTAAATGAATTGTTTAGGTTTTCCATAGATTACATTGTTTTTGTAAATCTAAAGGAGATTGTGCAGAGATTGTACAATCAGATTGTATAGTGTATGCTATACCTACAGTATAGTGTTCTTGTGCATGAGTACTAACAGTGACAAATGTATTCCCTGTTATCTTTATTCTCACCTATGCAGATATGTTTGCCCAGGAACTTGGTCTCTGTGTCTAGGGTTGCACAAATACCTGTTTTGTACCAACAATACTTGTGCTCAAGTACTCGCCGATACCAGTTGCCAATACCTTGCGGTGCGATTTGAGCCCATACGAAATGACTGGGCTTAAATCGCACTGTAAAGAATCACATGTGATTTGAACAGGAATGTGGTGCGATTCCTGTCTGAATCACATGTGGTTTCCTGCACCACTCTTGTGTAAACGCCGGCTGAAGTCATTATGACAAGCCGGGGTTAACACAGGAGAGGTGTGAGAAACAGCATGTGATTCAGACAGGAATCGCACCACATTCCTGTTCAAATCACATGTGATTCTTTACAGTGCGATTTAAGCCCAGTCATTTCATTTTTGCAGGATCCTGTGTAATGTAAGGGGTCCAGAGGTGCAGGGTGCTGTGTAATGTAAAGGGGGCCATAGGTGCTGTGTAATGTAAGGGGTCCATAGGTGCAGGGTGCTGTGTAATGTAAGGGGTCCAGAGGTGCAGGGTGCTGTGTAATGTAAGGGGTCCAGAGGTGCAGGGTGCTGTGTAACATAAAGGGGGCCAGAGGTGCAAGGTGCTGTGTAATGTAAAGGGCCCCAGAGGTGCAGGGTGCTGTGTAATGTAAGGGGTCCAGAGGTGCAGGGTGCTGTGTAATGTAAAGGGGGCCATAGGTGCTGTGTAATGTAAGGGGTCCAGAGGTGCAGGGTGCTGTGTAATGTAAAGGGGGCCAGAGGTGCAGGGTGCTGTGTAATGTAAAGGGGCCCAGAGGTGCAGGGTGCTGTGTAATGTAAAGTGGGCCAGAGGTGCAGGGTGCTGTGTAATGTAAAGTGGGCCAGTGATGCAGGGTGCTGTGTAACGTAAAGGGGGCCAGTGATGCAGGGTGCTGTGTAATGTAAAGGGCCCCAGAGGTGCAGGGTGCTGTGTAATGTAAAGTGGGCCAGTGATGCAGGGTGCTGTGTAACGTAAAGGGGGCCAGTGATGCAGGGTGCTGTGTAATGTAAAGGGGTCCAGAGGTGCAGCTGTGGAGAGGGGGTACACGGTAGTGACAAAGAGGTATTAAAAAGATGCAAGGGGCACAGTGGGGTGTTTTTTACATTTTAACATGGGGGGTCGCTTCTAACCCCCGCCAGCGGTCAAAGAAAGGGTAAAATGCGACTGTGTATTGCCGCTGCCGAAGCGCCCCCCCCTCAAAAAAATTCAGCGGACGCCCATGAACGTGGCTCAGCCCATACAGCGGTGTCATTCATTCACAGTTTCCTGTGAATGAAGCACTCTAACTAACCTCAGCCACCATGGGTGACGACTTGTAGTTCTTGTAGTGCTTTCAAACAGACAGCCCATATGGAGGTATCGTCAGAAAGCTGCAACACCTGACTGGAAAAGCTTAATATTGCTCCCCAATCCACTGATCACGGGTGCAATGCTTTTCAGGCTCCTGCAAGAAAAAAAATGAATAAATGCACATTTTTTTTTCCTGCAAAAATACAGAGCCTTGATAAAGTATTCCTAACCCTTGAAATGTTCCACATTTTGTCATGTTACAACCAAAAACGCGAAGATGTTTTTATTGGGATTTTATGTGATAGACCAACACAAAGTGGCACATAATTATGAAGTGGAAGGAAAAACGATAAATTGTTTTCAATTTTTTTTACAAATAAATATCTGAAAAGTGTAGCGTGCATTTGTATTCAGCCTCCCTGCATCAATACTTTGTAGAACCACCTTTCGCTGCAATCACAGCTGCAAGTCTTTTTTGGGGATGTCTCTACCAGATTTGCACATCTAGAGAGTGACATTTTTGCCCATTCTTTGCAAAATATCTCAAGCTCTGTCAGACTGGCGCTAATTTCTGCGCAAATCAATCGAGAATACGGTGATTGCGCAGCTACATTGCGGCAGTCTAACGTAAAGGAGGTGCGCTACACCAGTCAAAAAATGCACCGATGCACGTGAATCTGGCCCAATGTATATATCAAGACAAATGTGAAAAAAAAAAAAAAAAACACAGCTGCTGTAAAACGCACAGTGATTTACCACACCAATTGAATTATTTCCTTATAGTGCAGCGCTGTATTTACAAAACTTTATTTTTTTAAAACATGATAATTCACTTTTATATATTCTAAATAAATGATTGATGTCCCAGTTAAATCAGTCCTTATACATATAACATCTATTATTGAAAAAGATTCATCACAGGTTCATTCATCACAGTGTATACAACAATCCACCGCTGTGCTTATCCGTCCTAACTGAGATCACCAGCCAAAATGTCACAGATGAGTAAAAAACTCATATAATGGTCACTCCTTTCCTCTCCTCCACACCACAACATCAGATCCTCCTACTCTCTCCAAGCAGCTGACCGCTACACAAGGATTAAATCAAGGCAGTTTTCCCTTTCCTCACCACTTTCAGCTCAGCTTCTCTCACAAATCAATCATTAACATGTAATCATCGTTTACAGCTCAGCTCCGCTTCCATCTCAAATCGACCATTCACATGTAATAACAAACATAAACTCCATAGTGCTCTCTGCTTGTTACTTTATTAAAAACAGCCCCAAAATAAGGCACACTTACAAGATCCAAGGATAAAAACAGCATGGACTCACGGTGACTGTGTGACATCACGGCTCAGCTCCTCCCCTCTATACACGTTTTGCCCTCTGACTGGGATTTATCAGTAGATGGGCGGGCCGAATCCCCTAATCATTTATATTTAAACCCTTCAGGCATCATTACAGCCGTCGGCTGTGTCTACAGAGATTCCCGCTACCTCTGGACCATGGATCGTACATTCAATGGAACTAGGAAGCATGTCACCGTGTGAGGGCGAACCTTTATGACAAAATACACAACATCCTAACACAGGATTCAAGCTCACCTCTGCAGTGATCACCCAGCGCAATCTAAACAGGAATAACACGTATTTTAATATATACCTCCATTTATTTATTCATGCTCTAAGTATAATTAACCACTTCCTTACTGGGCACATATACCCCCCTCCTGCCCAGGTGAAATTTCAGCTTCCAGCACTGCGTCGCTTTAACTGACAATTGCGCGGTCGTGCAAAGTGGCTCCCAAACAAAATTGACGTCCTTTTTTTCCCACAAGTAGAGCTTTCTTTTGGTGATATTTGATCGCCTGTGCGGTTTTTATTTTTTGCGCTATAAACAAAAGTGCGACAATTTTGAAAAAAAAATACAATATTTTTTACTTGTTGCTATAATAAATATCCCAATTTAAAAAAAAAAAAAACACATTTCTCAGTTTAGGCCGATACATATTCTTCTACATATTTTTGGTAAAAAAAAAAATCGCAATAAGCAACTGGTTTGCGCAAAAGTTATATCGCCTACAAAATAGGGGACAGAATTATTATTTTTTATTATTATTGTTTTTACTAGAAATGGCAGCGATCTGCGATTTTTATTGGGATTGCGACGTTATGGCGGACACATCGGACACTTTTGACACATTTTTGGCGCCATTCACATTTATACTGCGATCAGTGCTATAAATATGCACTAATTACTGTATAAATGTGACTGGCATTGAAGGGGTTAACACTAGGGGGTGAGGAAGGGGTTAAATGTATTCCCTACATAGTGTTCTAACTGTGGGGGGTGACTGGGGGAGGTGACCGATCTGTGTCCCTATGTACAAGGGACACAGATCGGTCTCCTCCTCTCCAGAGATAGGACGCTGTCTCTGTGTAAAATGGCAATGAGAGATGATCTCATATGTTTACATATGAGATCATCTCTCATTGGCCGCGCAGATCGCATAGCAAACGGCCACTCTGATTGGCCTTTCGCCGCGATCTGTGATTGGCTGTGTCCAAGGGACACGGCCAACACAGAGCTTCCCCGCTGCGCGCTCTGGAGTGCGCGCGGGTAACACTTTAAGGGGCGGCCGTCAAAAGACGGCGGCTTGGAAATTCAGGTCCGCGCTGTAGCCGTCATTTGGCTATAGCGCGGGCCTCAAGTGGTTAATTTATATTTATATCTAAAAGATACATAACATTTATTGCAGATCTTGGAGTGGAGAACATAAAAATGTATAATTCTCCAGGGTTTCTGGTAACAGCTGACGTATGTTCTTTGTACACCATAGTTAAACATACAGAAGCTAAAAAGCAGTTAAATGGGCATTAAAAAAATTCCCCCATAGTAAAGAAACCACGTAGATATTTCCTGCAGTGTCTAGAATATGGATTACTGCATAATTATTTTTGGTACGATGGTGAATACTATCTACAGAGGACCGGTGTAGCTATGGGGGCTCGGTTTGCTCCCAGTGTGGCCAATTTATTTTTGGCGCACTGGGAGTCAAAGGGGGTCTTTGAACATAGACCCAAAGAGCCAATTAGCTACCATAGATTTATAGATAACCTATTCATGACATGGAGAGGAGATGAAGCCAGTCTCCTGTCCTTCATGAATGGGTTAAATCTAAATGATAAAAATATAACACTAACATAGAAACATGATAAGCAGAGTATGGTGTTTTTGGATGTTGAGATGTATGTCCATGAGGGGGAGATTTACACCAAAAAATTATTGTAAGCCTACTAATAAAAATGTATATATAGCAAACGACAGTTGTCATCTTAAACCTTTTTTTTTGAACATTCCAAGAGGACAGTTTGCCAGATTGAGAAGGAACTGTATGAGGAAGGAAGAATATATGAAAAAAGCAGCACAGTTTGATTAAAAGTTTGTACAAAAAAATTATGACAGTACTTTTGTTAATAAACAGTTGGAGACAGTTAAGACTATGGAAAGGAAGGACTTACTGCATGGTAACAAAAGAAAACGTTGGAAGTAAAGAAGGAGATGAATACAGAATAGTGCTGGGGTACAATATTCAAAAGAACAAGGTAGAACATATAATCAAAAAACATTGGAATATATTGCTAAAGGATAAAGAATTAGGGGGTGTTCTCCTTCCCCATCCCATATATGTATATAAAAAAGCACCAAGCATAAGAAATATTTTGGCCCCTGGAGTGCTCGACCCCCCAAGTAAAAAAGTGGTAACACTGACACCTTTCCTAACGGGCTTTTATGCATGCGGGAGGTGCTTAGCATGTAAGACCACTAAAGGAAGCAATGTCAAAAAGAAGAATGAATTTACAGTGCCTTGTGAAAGTATTCGGCCCCCTTGAACTTTGCGACCTTTTGCCACATTTCAGGCTTTAAACATAAACATATAAAACTGTAATTTTTTTGTGAAGAATCAACAACAAGTGGGACACAATCATGAAGTGGAACGAAATTTATTGTATATTTCAAACTTTTTTAACTAATAAAAAACTGAAAAATTGGGCGTGCAAAATTATTCAGCCCCTTTACTTTCAGTGCAGCAAACTCTCTCCAGAAGTTCAGTGAGGATCTCTGAATGATCCAATGTTGACCTAAATGACTAATGATGATAAATAGAATCCACCTGTGTGTAATCAAGTCTCTTTATAAATGCACCTGCACTGTGATAGTCTCAGAGGTCCGTTTAAAGCGCAGAGCATTATGAAGAACAAGGAACACACCAGGCAGGTCCGAGATACTGTTGTGGAGAAGTTTAAAGCCGGATTTGGATACAAAAAGATTTCCCAAGCTTTAATCATCCCAAGGAGCACTGTGCAAGCAATAATATTGAAATGGAAGGAGTATCAGACCACTGCAAATCTACGAAGACCTGGCCGTCCCTCTAAACTTTAAGCTCATACAAGGAGAAGACTGATCAGAGATGCAGCCAAGAGGCCCATGATCACTCTGGATGAACTGCAGAGATCTACAGCTGAGGTGGGAGACTCTGTCCATAGGACAACAATCAGTCGTATACTGCACATATCTGGCCTTTATGGAAGAGTGGCAAGAAGAAAGCCATTTCTTAAAGATATCCATAACAAGTGTTGTTTAAAGTTTGCCACAAGCCACCTGGGAGACACACCAAACATGTGGAAGAAGGTGCTCTGGTCAGAAGAAACCAAAATCGAACTTTTTGGCAACAATGCAAAACGTTATGTTTGGCGTAAAAGCAACACAGCTCATCACCCTGAACACACCATCCCCACTGTCAAACATGGTGGTGGCAGCATCATGGTTTGGGCCTGCTTTTCTTCAGCAGGGACAGGGAAGATGGTTAAAATTAATAGGAAGATGGATGGAGCCAAATACAGGACCATTCTGGAAGAAAACCTGATGGAGTCTGCAAAAGACCTGAGACTGGGACAGAGATTTGTCTTCCAACAAGACAATGATCCAAAACATAAAGCAAAATCTATAATGGAATGGTTCACAAATAAACATATCCAGGCGTTAGAAATGGCCAAGTCAAAGTCCAGACCTGAATCCCAATCGCTCTCCATCCAACCTCACTGAGCTCGAGCTGTTTTGCAAGAAGGAATGGGCAAAAATTTCAGTCTCTCGATGTGCAAAACTGATAGAGACATACCCCAAGCGACTTAGAGCTGTAATCACAGCAAAAGGTGGAGCTACAAAGTATTAACTTAAGGGGGCTGAATAATTTTGCACGCCCAATTTTTCAGTTTTTTATTTGTTAAAAAAGTTTGAAATATCCAATAAATTTTGTTTCACTTCATGATTGTGTCCCACTTGTTGTTGATTCTTCACAAAAAAATACAGTTCTATATCTTTATGTTTGAAGCCTGAAATGTGGCAAATGGTCGCAAAGTTCAAGGGGGCAGAATACTTTCACAAGGCACTGTATAGCTACTGCTATAGGAAGGGTCCATAAAATTAAAGAATTTATAACAAGTTCTTCTGAGGGGGTAGTTTATATGTTGCAATGCCCTTGCGAATTACAGTATGTAGGTCGGACCTCCAGACCTCTGCTGGTCAGGGTATGCAAACATATCAATAACATAAAAACAAGTGGGGGTAATAGGTAGGAAGGAACATAATTTAGCTAAGCATTTCAGAGAGGTTCACAATAGAAACCCAGAAGGTTTGAAAAATTCTGGGGAGTTGAGAAGGTGGGACACCATTGGAGGGGAGGCAATTTTATAAGATATCTCAGTCAACGTGAGTTAGCCTGGATATACGAGACCCATGTTTTAACTCCTAGGGGCTCAACATAGATTTCGACCTAAACTGTTTCATTTTTAATGGTTAAAACAGGTACATATGTAGAGTAATATCAAAAGATAAGATATGAAGGAAAGGACTGATGCGCTACTAGGAGTAAACAAAAGTGAACTAGAGTCACATGAACTGGTCTGTAGCGGCTGAATCTGGAGTGTCCACAAAACACTGGTGTAAAAATATGAAAATGAAAAAGTGATAAGCGCTTCAGAAAGTGAAAATGTGCAAACACCAAAAAATTAACAACTGATAATAAAACATACAGTGTGCAAACACCAAATAATAAACTGGTAATAGACCATAAAAGGCACTAGTAGGCTGAAATGATCGGGACCACAATAGAATAGTGTTAAATGGTCAAACAAACAGTTCCTTATGCCTGGTGCATCTGTGTGTCAATATGTGACCTTTTCTTTGACCAATAAAGGTGGCGCTAGGTGTCAAGTGTGACACTAATTGACAGTCTGTGTGAAGTGATAGAGGAATGGACTGGGTGAGATATAATCGGAGTCTTCCTTTAAGATGCTGTAGAGAATCTATTCAATCCTTAAGGAGTGTTGTAGTCCCCTTACCTTAGGGTGGCTATATATGGGCATATAGTGCTGTATCCTGCTGTATTCGTGGCCTCGGTCTCTCAATGTAGTTCCCTCTTCCTGTTACCCTCTGTTCTGGATTCGGTGCTCCATGGATGGAGTGTAGGGAAGTGAGGTAAAAGAGAGAAAAAGATTGCCTCCAATGGTGAAGTATATCAGTGCCAAAACAGGGGGTATTTATTAAAAGTCGGTAAAAATTGACAATGTAAAGTCCAAACTAAGTTGGACTAGATGCAAAAATCAATTGGATAAAAGTTCAGCATAAAATAAAGAAATAAAAATAAAAAAATATAAAAAAATATAACGGAGACGGAGCGGAGCGATCGTAGTACCACTACCGCTTGGTCTGTTGGCCTCCGGCTTGTGCGGGTGTCACGTGATATCACGTGACACCCGCACAAGCCGGAGGCCAACAGACCAAGCGGTAGTGGTACTACGATCGCTCCGCTCCGTCTCCGTTATATTTTTTTATTTTTATTTCTTTATTTTATGCTGAACTTTTATCCAATTGATTTTTGCATCTAGTCCAACTTAGTTTGGACTTTACATTGTCAATTTTTACCGACTTTTAATAAATACCCCCTGTTTTGGCACTGATATACTTCACCATTGGAGGCAATCTTTTTCTCTCTTTTACCAACAGGTGCTCCAACAGGTGGATAAGAGGGACAGTGTCACTGATGCATGCACTGTCACTGCTCACCATCTTCGTGGCCTCCTCAAATGGTGACAGGACAGTGCAAGCTCCCCTGACCCTGTTCTGGTGCCATATTGGCACAGAAACTCATTGATAGCCAAAAAATAAAAATAAAAAGTAGAGCAGCGAAACACAAAAAAATATAAAGTAAATTACCATGAGTGCCAAAGCTGACAAATCAATAACCAATGTGATGTGAAACAAAGAAAAAAAAATATATAAATCAAAGTGCATATATAGTCCATATGTGAACCAACAAAAAAGGAAAAAAAGGAATATTCAATCACTGATGAATCGATATGATAGTCCTATAGTAAGATACAAAGTGCAGCAATCAGTGAGCAAATAGAAATCCTGTGCAATGAAACAGCAGAACCACAATGTGTCACCAATCACACCAGTGCACCACCCCACCTATAAAGTTGTATGCTTACCAGAGGTAAGCTGTAATTGGCCAAAAATATTGGACGTGTTGCCAATAGATAGCTTTCTCCAATGGCAGGGAATGCGAGCGATCAGATGGAACGAACTCAATAGGCACAAAGGCCATGAAGCTCAGCGTGGATACCCAAAATGAAGAGAGACTCACATAGTGTGTATCGTATGGTGAATCAGATTTAATAACCAAAATGGCAACTTACAGTTTAAAAGAGTAACAAACATCCATACAGGACAATGGAGAGCCGGCCCGGCATGCAATCTGCCGTTCAGAGCGATGACGTCAGCACGTCTACCTCCCGACATACGTTTCACTATAAGATAGCTTAGTCTGGGGAACGACTCATTGATGGCCCTCTGCTGCGTGTGCTGCACAGTGCACACCTGGGAGTTGGTGTTCTCTAAATGTAGTGGTGGCTGGAGTGCTTGGTGTTAACAGTTCCTCAATATTAGCACCCGGTTGCTAAAGGGTTAACTTTGTTCATTGTGGTTTGCTTCTAAGTCTGGAGACTGCACATAACCTAGGCAATTAGCAAGTGTAGTTCTTAGTGTCCCCCACTAGAATGCTTAAGTCTCACCCTTAAACAGACCCAACAATTAATTAAAATAATGATTTGTTATGTACAGTATATTCAATGTTGTAATATAAACCCTCCCTTACAGTATTCCCATGTAGACGCACTGAAATATTTTGTTTCGGAATTTGGGGTTTCATCCGAAAAATACATTTAGTTACTCCCAAAACTCGTTTTCATTTATATCCAGGTGCTTTATCTCAGATAGGGGAAAATATCATATGAAAACATGAAACGAGACTAAATGAATAATTGAGGCAGAAATCTGTTCACCCCAGTTTAAAAATGGGGTTGCAAAGATATCAGTTTATGGCCCTTTTTTGCCTCAAAGATCATTTATAGGCAAGCAGCAGCTCCCGTTACTTCATCAGCATACAAAAAAGCAATCTGTTTTGCATTCAACAATGTCCAGTGTAAGTAGCCTGGTTTGTGTCGCTTTTGACATGAATGCATATTTTGCGCAGGAGCGCATCCCGTTTCCAAGTGCTTTAAGAAGACAGCGATTGTCAATCAACAGCAAGGTCGAGAGGCATTTTCTAAAAGCTCCAACACCAATGAAATTACAAAAAATGCTCCCGTGGCTTCAACTGTACACAGACAAGGTGCAGCTACTTTTTAAAGGGGTTGCTGAAGGTTTCTTACTTCTCCTTTTTTAGGTCAGGGTTGTGTTATTGAAGAAAATTCAAATCTTTTAAAGTTTTATCTGAAGTAGTTAGGGGAATATTTTTTTTTCAAGAAATCCTGGAAGGTAGGGTTGCAGAACCTTTTGTACACCCTCCTTTTCAGGATTTCAGAATTTCCCCATTAGGGATTGTCCCGAAGGAGGAGCAGCATGCTTATATTTTCCTAAAGAAAACTCTTTAAATTATCAGATTAGTGATGAATTGGCCATGGTGCATTATTCTACTTTTGAAGATGCATCAATACCAATTTGCAGTTTGGGTTCGGATGCATTCTGTTTATTGCATATTAACCCTTTATCTTTTAGGATTTTATTTTAATAATTATTTTTACTTGCCTTTCCATGTGCTGCTTTCTTTCTTGCACTTACTTTGAAGCTTTCTTTTACTTTTATAGAGTGGGTGATTAGAGTCGGTTCCAGGTCTTCTTTAATTTTGCATTATTTAGATGACTTAGGGATTGCAATAACATTTTGAATTATTTTTTAACAGTTTGTACTGAGTTCAATATTCCTTTGACCCATGAGAAGACCATTTTTCCATCCACTTACATTTTTTTTAGGTATCATCATTGATACATTGCCATCAGGATTAGGGGTAAGAAAGTCATCTTGAAGAATATGCAGAAGCTTCTTGGCCTTCTGGCTTTTGCTTCTAGAGTACTTCCTATTGGCAGAATATTCTCTAGACGTCTGTACTTGTCAATCTCAGGCCTTAAATCTCCTACGACTCATATCAGGATCACTATGGATTTAAGAGCGGATTTTTTGGTATGGGCTCAATTTTTAGTCAAAATCAATGGGAGGGCTATTTTCCAAAAATAATTTTGTATCTGACAAGGATTTTTGTCTTTTTACTGATGCAGTGGGATCAGTGGGTTTTACATCAATTTGGAATACCCATTGGTGTGCTTCATTATGGTCTCCTTCCTGGAGAGCTAAAGGTTTGTTAACTACTTCAATACCCACCTATTGTCATATGACATCCACAGATGGGATCTCCCATCCTGGGTGAACATCATATGACGTCCTGGGCTTTGCTGGGGGATATCTGAATGATGCCTGCAGCTAGAGGCATCATTCAGATATCCATGTCTTCAGCCTGCGCACCATTAGAATGATCATAGCGGCGGTTCCGCCGCTTGATCGTTCTTATAGGCGACAGGAGGGGACATCCCCTCCTCCCGCCGCCATCCGGTGCTTCTCCGGGCTCTCCCGTGCCATCGGGGGCCCGGAGAAGAAATTGTCCGGCACTTGCAGAAAGCATAGAGATGACTGGTGACCAGATGGTCACCAGTCATCTCTATTACCGTCGGAGGACCCGAGCGGAATGTGATGACGTCACGCCCGGGTCCCTGTAAGTAAACAAAGCCGCGATTGCGGCTAGTGAGCAACACCGATCATGAGATCGGTGAATTTTTTTTCACCGATCTCATGCTTTACCACCTGGAGGAGAGATGTGGGGTCTTATTGACCCCGCATCTCTCCATGAAAGAGGACCTGTCACACACATTTCCTATTACAAGGGATGTTTACATTCCTTGTAATAGGAATAAAAGTGATTAAAAAATAAATAAAAAAGTGTAAAAAAATAAATAAATAAGTACAAAAAAAAAGTCCCCGGTAGCTCGCGTGCAGAAGCGAACGCACGCGCAAGTCCCGCCGACATATGTAAACGCCGTTTAAGCCACATATGTGAGGTATCGCCGCGTGCCTTAGCGTGTCAGCAACAATTATAGTACTAGAGCTCCTCTGTAAATCTAAACTGGTAACCTGTAAACATTTTCAAATCGTTGCCTATGGAGATTTTTAAGTACCGAAGTTTGGCACCATTCCATGAGTGTGCGCAATTTTAAAGCATGACATGTTAGTTATCTATTTACCCGGTGTAACATAATCTTTCATATTTTACAAAAAAATTGGGCTAACTTTACTGTTTTGTTATTTTTTTAATTTATGAAACAATTTTTTTCCCCCCAAAAAAAAAAAGAGTATGAAAAATTATTGCGCAAATACCGTGCAAGTTAAAACGTTGTAATGGCAATCGTTTTATTCCCTAGGGTGTCTGATAAAAAAACATATATAATATTTGGGGGTTATGAGTAATTTTCTAGCAAAAGAATGATGATTTGTACATGTAGGAGAGAAGTGCCAGAATAGGCCCGGTATTGAGGTGTATATAAAAGCCCGGTATTGAAGTGGTTAAAAAATGTAATGCTGTTGGAATTATTTCCTATTCTGGTGGCATGGGGTTTTCGGGTAAGTTTTTTTAAGAACACAATTATTCTTTTTAGCACTGACAACAAAGGGGTTCTTTTTGCTATGAAGCAAATTTATTTTGGGCTGTTTTCTTCTTCATTCTCTTTTTTGGGGTGTTACGAATTTCTGAAGTGGTTCCTCCCAATAGATATATAAAATCAGTCATTTTATTTAGTCATGTTTGGTTACAAGAGGGCATCTTTTATTTCAAAAATCTAAAATGGTACAAGCTGCCAAAGGCTCTTGGTTGCATTTGCATTCCTTTCCGGGTTCCCCAATCTGTCCAGTGGCTTTACTATCAGGGTTTTTGCAGTCCAGACCACCTTAGCATAATCATGCATATTGTTAATTTATAGTAACGGGACACCTTTAACTAGGTTCCAATTCAATGCAGTTCTGCATAAATGCTTGACTCAATTTGGACAAAATGTATTTGTTTAAGATTAGGTTTAGATTTAGAACATTATTTAAAAAATTGGAAGATGGCAATCTAATGCATATAAATTTTAAATCCACCCTTAGGGCTCTTTCACACGTCCGTTCAGTTCGTCCGTTTTTTGGACGTCCGTTAACGGACCTCAATGCTTCCCTATGGGTTAGCGTCCGTTAGCGGATGAGCATCCGCTAATGTCCGTTAACATCCGTCTGCGGTAAGCTCCGTTTTTTTGGACGGAAGAAAACCCTATTTTTCTTCCGTCAAAAAAACGGAACGGACGAAAAACGGACGTTAGCGGATGATCCGTTTACCATCCGATCCGCTAACGTCAGTTTTTCATCAAAATATGTAAAAAAAAAAAAAAAGTTCTAAAAAAAAACAAAAACGGATAAAAAAAACGGATGAAAAAAACTGATGAAAAACGGACGGAAAACGGAACGGAAACGGATGTAAACGGACGGAAAACAGACGAAAAACGGATAAAAAAACGGATCAACTGAAGGGGGAAAAAACTGATCTAAAAAACTGAACAGACGTGTGAAAGAGCCCTAACTGTTGTTTTTAATTACAGGTCAATTCTTGTCCGTTTGGATGGGCTGGGATGAAAGGAAAGCCTTGCGTCGCAGTTATTAAAAAAAAGCTTGAATTTTTGTTTGGATGTTTTTCTGGCATGGTATTAGGTATATGTGGTGGCAGGATTTATTTTTTATTTTTTTAATTAAGTAACATGTTTTATATTTTTTCTAGCGCCTGATGTTTTAATTCTTCTCTTGGAAGGAAATTACATTGGAAAGGTAAAAATGCTGGATATAATTTTTTAGATCAGAAATGATTTGCAGCGGTTCCAAATGTAATTTCCTAATATTGCTCAAGCTTGAAAAAGGAGCACGCACCTCATATTTTTTCCTGGTGCACATGCTCAGAAACGCGTCGCTGTACGCCAGGTACGTCACCACACTCCACTAAACTCTGCATCCCAGATCTCTGTGATCGCCCGGGCTGCACTCCAAGCCTGGGTTTGGTTCCTGCTTGTAATCCCGGAAGTCTCCTGTGTACAGGACGCTGGCTGTATTGACGGACAGAGCATAACACCATACTGACTACAGAGACGGAGTGTGACTGTGTCTGATTACTCAAACCTAAATGTGAGTTTTTTAATGCATTTTTGCTATTAAATCGTAATTAGTTTTACTAAGAGGCGCCTGTTGCTTGTCTTTCTCTCTTCCATATTTGGAGTGGC
Source organism: Rana kukunoris (assembly GCA_029574335.1). Taxonomy (NCBI): domain Eukaryota; kingdom Metazoa; phylum Chordata; class Amphibia; order Anura; family Ranidae; genus Rana; species Rana kukunoris. The sequence continues at coordinate 88,520 of JAJQKJ010002705.1, read as the reverse complement.
TTCAACTCCCTTCACAAGGCTGCCCTATCAACAAAGACTATACACTCACACAGAGCTGATCCAGCTCAAAGGACTATACATTACAGCACATCATTATACTGTAACCTGCGCCACTACCCGTTGTATTTTCAAGGGGAAAGGCAGACAGGGAAATGCATCACAACCAAAGCAGGATGATGGAATGAGAACAGCAGCTGTGATTGAGCAGGAGCTACACACTCCTCATAAGGTATTTTTTTTGTTTTCCATATGTTTATTGTGTTTTTAATATACAAAAAGAGTAAGCAAACAGTTGTTCATAATAAAAGGTGGAATAAGTAACAGAATATATTAAAAGAGAAATATGTGTTTGGCCTTTTTTGCAGTTTTTATACTTACCTAGGTGGATACAGAATCCCCCAGTGCCTCTCCACTGAGAACCAAGTGATCGAACACCACCGATCGCTTGGTTCTCACAGTTCCGTGAGCAGAGAGCTACAGTTTGTCAGTAACCGACTCTCTGCTCTGCCCCCTTCATACTCACTGGAGCGCTGGGCTGTGGGGGGGTGGGGGCGGTTCGGCTAGCTTAGTCCCTCAACGGCTCGCCCAGAGGCTGAGCCAGGTGTCCGTTCAGCCTGCTCTCTGTTAAAAACAGGTCACAGAAGTGCAAAACAATCTGTATTCCTGTGATCCATAGAAGAAGTACAGCTAAATAAGCTTTGGCTATACTTCTCCTTTAAATCCCTCATTGAGTATGTAACACACCATTTGGGCTCAAGATGAGAACAAAGGAATGTACTGTACAATGCACTGTGAAAATCTTGGAGATAAAGTTCAGTCTTTTTATCTTCAAGGACCAGGACAGAAGGGTCTGCAAACAAGCTTTGATTTAAAACGTGAATCTCTGTGCTCTATAATGATAAGTAAATGGGGGGGGGGGGGTCAAACTTTGTTAAACGTATAGCAGCAGTGATAACGGAAAGTGAAAAAAAGAAGTGGAAAAGAGAGGGGAAATTTAAAAAAGAAAGGAGAGAGGAGAGTTGAGATGGAATAAGAGATTTAGGATTATTTATGGGAATGTCTACAACTGGTTCATTCAAAAGTGCTGTTTTAGATTTATACTAATTATTGAGTGTATCAAAGAACACAGGTCTTTTTTTATACAAGGGTATGCAGGATGGGTAAGGAAACATGTTTAAGAATAGTTATAGTTAAAGTGAAAGTGATAGTAAAGTCAATTTTTTGTATAAAAATAAAAAAACATGTTATTTTACCTCCTATGTGCAGAGGTTTTGCACAGAGCAGACCAGATCCTCCTTTTCTTTGGTCCCTCAGTGGTGCTTCTGACCCCTTCCTCCTGTTGAGTGCCCCCACAGCAAGCTGCTTGCTATGGGGGCACCCGAGCTGAGTCACACCTTGTGTCCATTCAGACATGGAGCCAGAGTCTGTCCCTGCCCCCTTTCTTTGATTGACAGCAGCGGAAGCCAATGGCGCCATGCTGCTGTCTCCGCCAATAAGGAGGGAAGTCCCAGGCAGCCAAGAAACTCCTACAACATCGCTGGATCTAAATTGACCTCAGGTAAGGATTGGGGGGCTGAGGGAGGCTGCTGCACACAGAAGGCTTTTTATCTTAAAGTGTTTGTTAAGCAACTCTAACCTGTATACACCATCAGCACTGCCTCCTATTGTAGTATCCCCCTCTGTGTGTGATTTATAAAAATAAATGCTGCAAATACCTCATTTTACTGCCGAGATTGCTATCACATGACTGGCCAGCATTCTCTTTTTCTCCTCTAAATGATGCAGCCGGCGGGGCTGAGATCCTATGCTGATGTCAGTCTGGAGGGGAGGAGAGAAGGAGAGAGCTGGCTGGTCATGTGACTGCAATCTCAGCTTTTAAATGAGGTATTTACAGCATTTAACCATTTATATTTTAAATCATTCACAGAGGGGGACACTACAAAAGGAGGCAGTGCTGATGGTGTATACAGGTTAGTGGTATGAGAGTCAGTTTACAGAGGGGTGGGGATAAACTGGTAAGATCAGACAGGTTTTTAGGTGTTACAAGAGGCCAAATGGCACAGGACAAGAACTGTCATATAACATGCTTTAAGAGCAGGATTCTTTTTTTGGGGGGGTAACAAACACTTTAATGCATATTATGCATTAAGATAAAAAGCCTTTTGCCTTTACAATCACTTTAAGTTTTTCTTCAACTTTAACACTTGCAGTGCTGGAGCCCACTAAAATAATATATTTTTCAATTGATTGGAGTTGGGTTTTAAATGTTGAATCATTACTGTGAAATAAGAATCAAGGATTTGTTACATGAATTGTCTGTATGACTCCAAACAGTCAGATCACTGGGGAATCATTAGCGTGTTCTGTTTCATTTTGTCTTGCCACTTTTAATTTTTAAGCATTGTATAATGCAGTTGTTTTTTCATAATATTTTTGACAAGGGCCTCGATCTTTTCTTGTGCCACAAAGTAACACAAGTTCAGAGTATTTTAATTACTAATTGTACAAACAACAAGAGGCGCTTGGTTTTTTTTTTTATAACTTTGTTTATTGATTTTCAATCAGTACAAACTCCACATGGCACAAATGTCTTTACAACACCGGTACAAAATGAAACACATAACATTTATACCAATTGGATAGACCGTGCATTGGAAACAAAACCCATCACATCCCACACATACACCATCCATAGCCACTCACACACACACATCCCTCCTGGCCCTCACCTCCGCCCCAGATGTTACCTGTGCCACCCCTCGCCACCCTCCAAACACTCTACGGTTCACTACATCATCACTTAATCCCCCCATACACGGCCCCTCAAGGCTGAGAGAGTGGGGCATCCTTCCAAAAGGAGTCCTCAATATCCAGCCAGGGTTGCCAGATTTTGTAAAACTTTTTGGGGCAGGCCCTGCTTTTGTATACACATTTGAATATGGGTAGGACCTTGTTCACCATACGATATAACATTTGAACGGTAGGGGCGGAAGCACTCTTCCAATGTAGTAATAACAGTTTCCTGGCATAGAAAAGGATTATGCGCACCAGAGTCCGAGCATGAGCCTTTGAAACAAATTCATTGAGCACCCCCAGTAGTCCAACCTCCGGGGTGAAAGGTAAAGGAAAATGTAGGTTGTCCTTAAAAAAAGAAAACAAGTCCATCCAATATGACAGTACAGTAGGGCATGACCAGAACATGTGTATGCAATCGGCCTCAGTGGAGCCACACCTAGGGCAGTTAGCAACAGAAATCAGACCCATTCGGGCCAACCTGGCGGGAGTATAGTGCAACTGGTGGATAAACTTAAACTGAACATATTGATCGTTAGTCCCAATAAGATCAAGGAAGCAGACCTCCGAGGCCTCCTCCCACCCCTCCTCGGACAGCCCCGGAATGTCCACCTCCCATTTCCGCTGAGCTGTCACAAAGGGTTTAACCCCCGCCGATTGAAGACGTGAGTAAAACGTTGTGACCAGCTTCCCCAGATCGGTGTATGACATGAGCGCCTCAAGAGGCGATTCGCCAAGCTCCTGGGACAGACCCTCAAATTGTGTCCGTATTGCATGACGGAGTGACACGTATCTGAACAGAGAGTTAACTGGCACCCCACTGCGCGCCCTCAGTACATCGAATGAAACAAACTCGCCTCCCGCAAAAATGTGTGAGATACGTGAGACCCCATTTTGTGTCCACCACCCGGAATCCGGGTGGCCCAGGAGCTCAGGGAAGTTAAGATTGTGCCATAGGGGAGCTCTAGGGGACACCCCACCCAACTCTGCAAGTATCCCGTTACCCTCATGCCAGGCCAGCCAGCTAACCTCCATCGGGGAGTCCCGGGAACATCGCCCGGCCCTAGACCTAAGTAGGTCATCGACCAGCGAGTCCCTGGACCCCACGAAGGCGGACAAAAGAGCGGTGGAACAGGACGGGGAGGCCTCCAGGAACCAGTCATAAACATATGTAAGTTGTGACGCTATAAAGTACTGTCTCAGGTTAGGACACGCCAAGCCTCCATCCATCTTGGGGGCCTGGAGAGAGGCCCTAGCAATGCGTGGACACGACCCCTGCCAAAGAAAGGTGAACAGGAGCGAATTAATTTTCTTAAAGAGTTTTTTCAACAAAAAAATAGGGGATGCCCGGAACACATACAGAAACTTGGGTAGGTATATCATTTTGAAAACATTAACCCGGCCTATAAGATTAAGCGGTAGAGAAGCCCAGGTCTTAAGTCTTGTCTCCATATGGGACACAATTGGGGCAACATTTAGGGCCTCATACGAAGACAAGTCAGCACTAACGTGTATCCCCAAGTATTTGAAAGTAGGTTGGATGGATAGTTTAGACCCAGAGAGGTAGGAGTAGTCCTGCTCTGGGCCTATAGGGAATGCCACCGACTTCTCCCAACCCACCCTCAGCCCGGAGACCCTCCCAAATTCCTCCACCACGCCCATCAATGAGACAAAAGACCGCTCAGTGCCATCCAGGTAAATCAGGGCATCATCCGCATATAGAGAGATCTTTTCAGAGAGGGCACCATAACAGATGCCCCCCACCCCCGCCGTCTGCAGCACCGCCAGAGCCAAAGGCTCAATGGCCAGGGCGAACAGGAGTGGCGAGAGCGGGCAGCCCTGCCTGGTGCCCCTCTGCAAAGTAAAGACAGCCGAGACATCTCTATTAGTGCACACTCTGGCTGTTGGGTTAGTGTATAGCAGGCGGACCCACCGAATAAACTGGGCGCTAATACCCATGCGGTGCATGGTCTCCCACAAAAAGGACCAGTTGACAGTGTCAAAGGCCTTCAACACATCCAAAGATAACACCAAACCACCCCTATTCACCGCTGCTGCCCTGTGTATGTGTAAGTAGAGTCGTCGGATGTTATCGTACGTACTCTTTCCCGGCATGAATCCCGCCTGATTCCTGTGAATAAGGCGGAGAATAACCCCCTGAAGTCTACTAGCTAAAACTTTTGCAAGCACCTTTATGTCACTATTTAGCAGGGATATGGGGCGGTACGACCCACACAGCAGTTTGTCTTTATCGGGTTTGGGGAGCACCACTATCAGGGCCTCACACATGGAGGAGGGAAGCTCGCCCCCCTGCAGTGCCTGCCCAAACAGGGAGTGCAGCTTCTGTGCTAGTTCCGCCGCATAGTTTTTGTACCACTCCGCGGGTAAGCCGTCCAGCCCAGGGGCCTTGTTGGGAGGGAGTGAATAAATGGCCTCAGTGACCTCTTCTACTGTAAGGGCTTTGTCCAAGGTCGCATTATGCGACGCTTCCAGGACAGGGAATTGGAGTGATTCCAGGAAACCCAACGTCTCCACCTCGTCCGGAGGGGGCGGAGCTGTATAGAGGTTTTCATAGAAGGCCTGAAAGGTTTGATTTATGACCAAGGGGTCCGATGTAACAGATCCATCCAGCAGCTGGATACGAGGGATCGTCCGATCCACGTATTCCGTGCGGGAGAGGTATGCCAACAACTTACCATTCTTACCACTATATTCCATCAACCTGGCAGATAGATATAACTGCTGTTTGTTTGTCAACTCCACCCTGTGAAGGTCCAAAGCCCTATGCGCCCCCACCAGAACAGAACGTGAGTCCGGGGTGGGAAGCGCAGAGTATTGGGCCCTGGCGTTCTCCAGGGAGGATTCCAAGGCCAAAAGGGCAGCCTGGGAGGACTTCTTGTGTCGGGCAATGTTGGAGATGTATGAGCCCCGTACTGACGCCTTAAAGGCATCCCACACGGGGCCAAAGGAGGCCGAACCAGCATTGTCCCCCCAATAGTGGGACATATCTTGCTAAACCGGCTCCTGAAACTCAGGAGTGGAGACCCAGATTGGACTGAGCCGCCACACCCGAAAGGAGGGCCTGTGTCCCAGCACCAGGTCTATAGAGATGGCAGAGTGGTCTGATAGCGTCTGAGACAGGTGGGAAACTGACCGCACATTGGGGATCAAATCGGGGGTCCCCAAAGCGTAGTCTAACCTGGAGAGGGTACGGTACGTCCTTGACTGGCACGTATACTCCCGAGTCTCGGGACGGCCGAGTCTCCAGAGATCTACATAACCAAAGGAGGCACACCACTGACTAAATAACTTCGATTCATATTGGGTGGGCCTCAAGCGGTCCCGGACAGGGTCAAGCACCGAGTTGAAGTCCCCCACTATAAGAGAGGCCAGCACTGGGAAGGTGGCAAACTGTACACTTAAGTCTGTGAAGACATCCGCTGTGACAGGGGGAGGAACGTACACCACCACTAACAGTAGCGGCGTGGCGTGCACTGTACAGTGGAGAAAAACATACCGACCCTTAGGGTCCGATATCACCCTCTCACAAGAGAATGGGAGGCCCTTCCGCACCAATATGGATACCCCCCGTGCATAGTTAGAATAGGTGGAATGGTACCCATGCATGACCCAGCACTTTTTAAGTGCCATCACCTTTGATCCCAAAAGGTGCGTTTCCTGCAAGCATAGTAATTGAGGTTTATGCACCTTAAGAAAATCAAACAGCAGAGCTCTTTTAAATCTTGAGTTTAGTCCCCTGACATTCCAGGAGATACATCTAATCACCGACATATTACGACAGTTGCAAAGTTAAGGCACAGCAGATTACCTTCAGATACACAGGTGGGGGCAGAGAGAAGGCCAAACACATTCGCACACACGCATACCACACACACACCACAACATACAGCATAACATCGATAATGCAAACAAAAAGAAAAAGAAAAAATAAGGTTACACAACCAAAAACTCAGAGTAGGCAACGGCCTACCACACTTAACCCCTGCCAGGCCCCAAGAACAAGGGGCTGGCTTTGACCCCGAACTACAGTTAGATGCTAGGAACATGGCCTGCCGCAGGCAAGACAGCAAACTAAGATGGAACAGTCAGTGACCAAACAGCTGAAAAACAGGTGGAAAAAAGAAAAAAAAAAGAACAGTTTTTTAAACGTGTACTAGCAGCTCAGACAGCCAACAGGGATTCATGACCCCCTATCTCCAGTGGACGACTGGAGCCTTCTGCCCCGGGCATACCTTGGTGGGACAGGAAAACAACAAGCAGAAGTCCCAAAAATGAAGAGACAAATGAGAAAAACAGGAGCAGCAAAAAAAACTAAAAAAAACAAAGAAATCAAGTGTCAGGAGCTCGATCAGATCCACGGCCAGGCTGGTGTAGAGATTCAAACCAGGATAACGCGTTGGCAGGGGTTTGGAAAAAATGCACCTGGCTCTGGTGCACTACTCTCAGCGTTGCAGGAAACAGCATGGAGTATTGGATGGTCTTCTCCCTCAGCTTCTGCTTGACATGCTGGTACTTGGCCCTCGAGGCGCGGACAGCAGGGGAGTAGTCAGGGAAGAGAGACACCGAGGCATTATTGATTTTCAGGCTCCCTTTAATTCGGGCAGCCCGCAGGATAGCGTCCCGGTCCCTATAGTTGAGGAGACGCATTATCATGGTGCGAGGGGGCCCCCCCGCAGGCAGCGGTCTGCCCGGCACTCTGTGGGCCCTCTCAATAACAAAGCAGGGGGATAGGCAGTTCTCACCAAATTCCTGGGCAAACCAGCTCTCCAGGAAGGCAACCGGGTCGGAACCCTCAACCCGTTCGGGAAGGCCCACCAAGCGCAAGTTATTCCTGCGTAAACGGTTCTCCAAATCGTCCATTTTGTCCTCTAAAGAGCGGATTCTAGTGCCCTGGGCCTTTAGGGTGGGGATGGCTGGGCCTACCGTGTCCTCCAAATCGCTAATGCGGCGTTCAGTTTCTGCGACCCGGTCCCGCACTTTATGCATGTCCTGGCGCATTATAGTAATGTCCAGTTTAAGCTCATCCATTTTCCCCATCGTGTCAGAGTGATTTACCTTCATGAGGTTGAGGACCTCCAGCAGCGTGGGCTCCGGTTCCGGGCCTTCCTCCAGGCCGTCCTCACTGGGTGACGCAGGAGCGGGCAGCACCCGGGCAGCGGAGGTCCCAGGGGAGGGTGGGGGAGAGGACCCACGTTCCTCGTCAAAGAGCTCTGGCGTGGATGCCATAGAGGAGAGCGGCGCGGTGTTGCGGCGGCCATCATGGCCGGAGCGCGTGGTAACATTCATCCTGACCGCGGGCTGCTTCTTCCGTCTTCCCATCCACCGGACCGCACCAAAAAGTATCCCAGGGGGTTCCCGGAGGGAACTGCAAGGTTAGTAGCAGAGTTAGTGGGGCAGAAGAGCAGGATGGCTTAGGATTGTTTCAAGGGATCTCGGAGCGGCTAGGAAAGACGTCTGCTCACATGCTGCTCCAGGCCACGCCCCCAGAGGCGCTTGGTTAATAGATAATTTGCATATTAATTGAAACATGTGTATCATTCTTACTAAAAACAGTGTATTTTTTGTTTTATTGGAATATGTTTTGTTTTGAAGGGCCAATATATTGTTTTATATTTGCAAAGCTGAGCTGTTCTTTTCCTTCTACCCTGTGTTAATCATTTTTGACTTGTATTAGTATACCCTTTGCCATCATCTTAGTGTGACATGTAATCTCTATTGCCTCGTACACACGACCGTTTTTTCTGTTGGATAAAAAACTCACGATTTTCCCAACGGAATTCCTCTCAAGCCTGCCTTGCATACACACAAAAGTCTGGTGAACAAGAACGCATGACGTAAAAGACTATGACGAGCCGACAAAATTAAGTTCTATGGTTCTGAGCATGCGTCTAATTGTTTCTGACCTAGCCCTTTTTTTCCCATCGGAAAAGCATACAGACAAACTGTTTTCCCGCCAGAATTTTTCCTGACGGGAAAAAAAGAGACCCTGCTCTAGTTTTACCATCATAAAAACTGCAAACGAGCATATACACGGCCGGGATTCCTGGCCAAAAGCTCTCATCGCAGGTTTTCCGATGGGAAAACTGATCATGTGTATGAGGCATTACAGTCTGGTTTAGTTCAATGCAATACTTGTTTGGCATTTGTTTTTTGTGGTAATTTTTGGAAGCTGGGATGCTGTCCCATTAGTATGCTGTCCCATTTGTATGTAGATTTCTAGTCTATTTGATGATATTTGCCTGTCAAAATTCCTTGTTTGTGCCCTGCAGTCTGAAATCAGGAGGTTGTCCAGTGGCAGCCGCTCCATAAGGGCTTTACAGGGGCTCAAATGAGGCTCCCCACAGGGCTGATATAGAGTGCTGCCGAAAAATTATATATACAGTGCAGTGGTGTTAGAGTAGACAGGGAGAACTGGCAAAGTGTTTGCAGGGAGAGGTAGTTGCATCCTACACTATAGAGTGCTGCTGAAAAATAAAAGTTATACTCAGTGCTTTGTTATGTGACATTACATTGAATTGCAGTGTGGCGGGCTACATAGTATATACCCCCCACACACACACGCACGTGCGCGTTACACATTTTGACTGTGCTGTATTGAGTTACAGTGTGGTGGCCTTCATATTATTATGTACCCTCCTCTGTGTTCATACTAAGACGACCTAACAGTCATTGCTAGGAGTATCTTTCTGTAAAAAAAAGGGGAGATGTATGCCTGTATATCAAAAATGATGTATAAGTGAATATGAGAGATGACATCACTAAGGGAGCAAGGGAGGAGTTGGAATCCTTATGGGTAGAGCTACAAAGGGAGGAAACTAAGTGGAAAGTAATACTGGGAGTATGCTAACCAGAGGGAGGAGGCGGACCTCCTATCACAATTTGGATTGGAATGGAAAGTGTCATTATAATGGGGGATTTTAATTATGCAGACATAGACTGGGTGGAAGGAACCACACGTTCATCTAAGGCCCGCCAGTTCCTACATGTCTTGGAGGACAATTTCATGGGTGAGTTGGTAAATGCACCAACTGGAAACACAGCATTACTTTACCTACTAATTACCAACAATACAGACCTGATCACGGATGTGGAAATATGGGGGAATTCAGGAAACAGCGATTAAAGTTTAATTAGTTTTAGTATAAATCACACAAATAGGAAACATAAGGTGAATACAAAGACACTGAGTATCAAAAGAGCCAACTTCCCTAAACTACGATCCTTGCTAGAAGATAATAATTGGGATAAAATCTTAGGAACAAAGAACACAGAGGTAAAATGGGTATGCTTAAAGAGCATATTAAATAAGGGCATTAGCCAGTGCATCCCAACGGGAAATAAATTTAAAAGAGCTAATAAAAATCCTGGGTGGCTTAACGACAATGTCAAAATGCATATTAAAGCAAAGGTGAAGGCATTCAAAAAATACAAGACTGAGGGATCATCACCAGCATTCCAACTTCACAAATAATGCAGAAAAAATGTAAGGGTGCAATCAGGGCGGCTAAGATAGAACCCGCAAGGCACATAGTGGAGGAGAGTAAAAAAATCCCAAGAAATTCTTTAAGTGCATAAATAGTAAGAAAGGGAGGTCAGATCATATTGGTCCCTTAAAGAATGATGAAGGGAATCTGGTTACTAAGGATGGAGAGATGGGGAAGGTATTAAATGTATTCTTCTCCTCAGTCTTCACGAGGGAAACGGGGGGTTTGAGTAACCAAAACTGCAATGTTTATCCTGTCACAGGAAGCACCCTCATGGCTAACAGAGGACAGAATTAGAAATAGACTTGAAAAACTTAACATTAATAAGTCACCGGGACCAGATGGCTTACACCCGAGGGTTCTTAAGAAACTCAGTCAATTAATTGCCAGACCATTCATCCTAATTTTTATGAACAGTCCACTGACTGGAATGTGGAAATGTAGGATAACACTGTGCAAACTACTATGAAATGAATATCTCAAGAGATAAAAAGTGAATAAAGCTGCTACATAGGAATGTGACAAATATTCAAATGGGAAAATAAATAAAATGTAGCGCTAGAACTTAATATACAGGGAACAAGATGAAGATTCTGATGAACATTCAATGAAAAACAAATAAAGTCCAAGGTTCATCACTCCCCACATTGTTTTATTAATCGTGATCACTTTATTCCTGTATATCATTTTTTTTATTTTTTATAAACCTCCCTTTTTTAACCTGCACAATTTGAGCCTCCCTTTTTCTCTACATAGCGTGTCCGGATGTGAGTTGCTGTGGCGTTTCAACTTGGCTATCAGCCCTTCCAGTTTAGCTGATTCCTACGGGGCCCTTTGGAGATACCACCTGAGATTTGGTCCCTTTCAGCATTCATGAGATTCATGGATATCCATGCCTTTATGATTTAGGGTCGCTGACATCCGGGTCCATCGGTCTAAGGCCGTGTACACACGATCAAATCTATCTGCTGAAAACGGTCTGCCAGACCGTTTCAGCAGACAGATTCGATCGTGTGTACGGACGGACAGACAGATTTGGCAAGCCGACAGATTTTAAACATGCTTTAAAATCTGTCTGCTGGGAATCCGTCCCGCCCGACATGTCTGCTGGTTAGTACGCTAACCAGCAGACATATCTGCTCGCACATGCGTCGAATGGATTCGACGCATGCGCGGAAGTGTTTTACTTCCTGGTGCGGTGACGTGGCGGCGTCAACGTCACCGCCACGTCACCGCGCTGTCTGCCGGCGGGGATTTTGATTTGATCGTGTGTACAGTGATCAAACCAAAACAGCCCAGCAGACAAATTTGTTTAAATCGGTCTGCCAGACCGATTTGAACAGATGTATTTGGTCGTGTGTACACGGCCTCAGAATATTTATTTCTAATCTAGAGAACCCGGGAGTTTCCACATATCGTTCTTATACACCCATTCATTGGAGGATATTCATCTTATGGTTGTGGACTTACACTGAGTTTTCCTTTTTAGGATCTGATTAGTGCTAATGGACTTATTTTGTTTTCACATATTTCACTATTTTGGACTTTTTCATTTGTTTTTCATTAAATGTTCATTAGAATGTTCATCTTGTTTATGTACACTTCCACTGACTGGAAGTGGAGAAAAGCCAATGTAGCACCATAATTGCAATCATTTAGAGTCAGACAGTGACTGTCTGTCAGACCACCAGGCAGAAGGCAAAGCACCGAGGCAGGCTCAATTAGGCGGCAGCTCAGCTCTGTAATACTCCGCTTGCTTCTCTCCCTCTTAGCCACGCTGCCTGTCTGAAGATGAGAGAGGTGGAGCCGAGCGGAGCTAAATCTCCAGCCGCAGAGACCGCGCGCTGTGGATGCTGTGGCGGCCGTGGGCTGAGCTCAGTCTGACGTCACGTCGTCACATGATCCCGCTCGCTCGGCTCTTAGCCTCTCCGTTGGCATGGGTGAGTACATGGATTGATAAGTGGCTACTGGGTAGAGCTGCACGATTAATCATCAAGAATCGTTATTGCGATCTTTTTCCCGTTGCGATTCTTGATACAGGGTTTCACAATCTTTGACATGAAAAGAATTTTCTCTCTGCAACGAATTTCCTGTCTGCTCTCAGCCAAAAGTCAGTCTGGGCAGCCTGCCAAGTTTTGAAAACATTCTTTATCAGTGGAAAGTTAAGTCTAAACATTGTATCTCTTCAAAGGAATAAACTTCTTCTGTATGTAAATTAGGAATTTTTAACCACTTAAACACCAAACCTTTTTCTGACAGCTCTTTTCAAGTTAAAATCATTATTATTTTTTGCTAGAAAATTACTTAGAACCCCCAAAGATTATATAACTTTTTAGTAAAGACCCTAGAGAATAAAATGGCGGTTGTTGCAATATTTTATGTTGCACTGTATTTGCGCAGCAGTCTTTTTAAATGCATTTTTTTGGGGGGAAAAATTACCTTAATGAATAAAATAAAAAAAACATTTATTTTTTGTATAAATGTAAAAGATTTTACGCTGTGAGAATCGTGATCTTCATTCTAAGCAAAAAAATTGTGATTCTCATTTTGGCCAGAATCGTGCAGCTCTACTACTGGGGCGAGTTTAGAGGGTAGTGATAAATGGAGAGTACTCGGAATGGTCAGGGGTGGAAAGTGGGGTCCTCCAGAGTTCTGTCCTGGGACCAATCCTATTTAATTTATTTATAAATGACCTGGAGGATGGAATAAACAGCTCGATCTCTGTATTTGCGGATTATACTAAGCTAAGCAGGGCAACAACTTCTCTACAGGATGTGGAAACCTTGCAAGAAGATCTGAACAAATTAATGAGCTGGGCAACTACATGGCAAATGAGGTTTAATGTAGAAAAATGTAAAATAATGCATTTGGGTGGCAAAAATATGAATGCAATCTACTCGCTTGGGGGAGTACCTCTGGGGGAATCTAGGATGGAAAAGGACCTGGGGGACCTAGTAGATGACAGGCTTAGCAATGGCATGCAATGCCAAGCTGCTGCAAGCAAAGCAAACAGAATATTGGCATTAGACATGGGCACACTGAAATATTTAGTTTCGTAATTTAGTTTTCGTCCGAAAAGTTTATTTAGTTACTCCCGATATTAGTTTTTATTTATTTTGTTTTTCGTAAAAAAAAATGTATTTGTCCGAAAATCCAAATTAAGGTAGAATCTGTCATTGAAGGCTTATGGTGTCTATCGAATGTTCTAAGGAAAAAAAAAAGAGGATTCGACAAAATCTTAAAAAATCTTAAAAAATTTGACTCTTCATGTCTCTCTATGTCAAATCTTCATGTCTCTCTATGTCAAATCTTCATGTCTCTCTATGTCAAATCTTAATGTCTCTCTATGTCAAATCTTAATGTCTCTCTATGTTGAATCTGTCATTGAAGGCTTCTGGTGTCTGTCAAATGTTCTAAAAAAAATAAAATATTTGACTCTTCATGTCTCTTAATGTCGAATCGTCATGTCTCTCTATGTCAAATCTTTTCTCTCTATGTCAAATCTTTTCTCTCTATGTAGAATAATATTGGACTAATAGAGTTAAGGTTAGGCACATTCGACCGCAACGAAAACGAAAATAAAGCATTTGTTTATGTCGTATCTTTCGTTTTTCGTTTTCTGTGCTTTTGTTAAAACGATAACGAAAATACCTGAAATTCGAACGAAAATGCATTCGGACGAAAACAAATGCACATGTCTAATTGGCATGCATTAAAAAGAGGATTAACTCCAGAGATAAAACAATAATTCTCCCACTCTGGAGTATGCAGTCTAGTTTGGGCCACCAGTCCTCAGGAAGGATGTGCTATCTCCTACTGGAGAAAGGGCAAAGAAGGGAAACAAAACTAATAAAAGGGCTGAAGGACCTTAGTTATGAGGAAAGGTTACAAGCACTGAACTTGTTCTCTCTGGAGAGGAGACGCTTGAGAGGGAATATGATTTCAATGGACAAATACTGTACTGGTGACACCACAATAGGCATTAAACTTTTCAGTGAAAGGGAATTTAACCGCTAACTGGGCACATATACCCCCTTCCTGCCCAGGCGAAATTTCAGCTTTCAGCACTGCGTCGCTTTAAATTAAAATTGCGCGGTCGTGCGACATGCCTTACAAACAAAATTGACGTCCTTTTTTTCCCCACAAATAGAGCTTTCTTTTGGTGGTATTTGATCACCTCTGCGTTTTTTTTTTTTGCGCTATAAACAAAAAAGAGCGACAATTTAAAAAAAAAAACACACAATATTTTTTACTTTTTGCTATAATAAAAATCCAATATATATTTTTTTCTCAGTTTAGGCCGATATGTATTCTACATATTTTTGGTAAAAAAAACAATCGCAATAAGCGTATAATAATTGGTTTGCGCAAAGGTTATAGTGGCTAGGAAATAAGGGATAGAATTCTGACAATTTTTTTATTTTTTTTTACTAGTAATACGGCGATCTGCGAATTTTGTCAGGACTGCGATATTGCGACGGACACATCAGACACTTTTGACACATTTTTGGGACCATTCACATTTATACAGCGATCAGTGCTATAAAAACGCACTAATTACTGTATAAATGTGACTGGCAGTGAAGGGGTTAACACTAGGGGGTGAGGAAGGGGTTAAATGTGAGTCCTGGGTGTGTTCTAACTGTGTAGGGGGAGGGGGGTGACTGGCGGAGGTGACCGATGCTGTCTCCCTATGTACAAGAGAAACAGCATCTGTCTCCTCTCACTGACAGGACGTGGAGCTCTGTGTTTACACACAGAGCTTCACGTCCCTGCTCTAAAACTGCCAATCAGCGGGTACCTGGTGGACATCGCGACCGCCAGGCACGCGCATCGGCATTTTGGGGATTACGTTATGGATGCACCACCACTGCCCACAATGCCTAAGAACCAGCACCCTGAGGTAAAATATCAGCCCTCCTTAATGCTGGGGGTCAGGGGGTGCTACACGTTGAAGCAAGGTTTGAGGAAGTGTGGGAAGCCTACGTCTGTAGAACTGTACACTTATTTTTTGCTGCTGCCCCTTTTCAATTTGCTGCTACCTGTCCTTCCCCACATTGTGGAAGGGTAGGCACCTTTTTTAATTTTCCAGAAAGGCATGGTGGTGTACAGAACTAGGACCATCTTTTTTTGTTACGATTATAGATAAATTAAAGCTATCAATATGCATTGCTTTTTCCTGCATAAACAAAAATCTGAAATTGATATTCATGAGTAGTCAGTTAGCAAGCAACCGTTGAGCACTGTAAGGAATTGTGACTTGTTAGAGTGATAGCAGTATACCCATTACAAGTAATTTCAAAGTGAAAAATTGCTACAATGAGCATTTTACAGCACAGTCATGACATTGTTCTGTTGGTATTGCGAAGATTTTGCTGTAGATTGGGTATATGATGACCAAATTGTCATTGATGTTAGGATTTGTGCATATAAGAAAGCGTATATTTAGAGCTGGATACCCTGGTACTGTTACATATACAATTAAAGGCTCGCTAGCAATAGAGGATATTTATGTATTCAAAAAAGGCTCCAGAATGAAAATACTGTATAATCTGAGTTATTTTATTAATTCCAAACATGAAAAGTGGATTTTCTGCAAGGCATCGATAGTGGCCTATTTTAACATAGAGGTTAAATGATCAAGGATATTATTATTTTTTGTCAGTTTAAAAAACACATGGTCGAGCCACTAAATTAAAATAGAACTAAGGTACTGTAAATTGCTTTCAATCTCAACATGCTATCCATCAATCAATGTGGTTTAAGTAATCAAGTTTGAAGTTAGCCATTAAACAGTAACTCCACTTTTGTGGGAGAAAAAAATAGCAAATACAAAAGAAAGAATATAGCGTGTACAATTGCGATACAAGTCATATTGTGACTGAATGTTATTAAAAATTACCTTTCCTTTTTAATCTGCAGACGCTGTAATCTTCTATAAATGCAATGCAATATGGCTACATGGAGTTGTTCTGTACACAGAATGTGTACTGCCCACTCCCCACTCCTGCTTGTGTGATTGGCTGACCAATTTTCCCAGAAGTCTGCCTAAGATACAAATCAGATTTCAGGCATCCCCTGCAAGAAAAAAAATAATTTTTAATTAGATATTTTCATCAAAAGGGATGCAGGCCCAGCAGCTTTCTTCATTAGTGCTCTTCAGCTGCCACAGCTGACTGATAATTATGAAACCACTCCCATTAGACCTACAGAGGCACAGAGGCACAGACAAACACATAAGAATTTCTTCACAATATCAAAAGCTAGTAATCTGCAATAAAGGTTGATATAATCTTTGCAGTGTACATAGATCACCGGGGGAGGAGGCTATCAATAAAAGTGGAGTTAGGCTTTAAAGAAGGATAATTTATTTTTACATTGGCTCAGTTTTGCATTTTCTGAATGCATACAAAGCGTTCACGGATTGAACAAGGTGGGATGGTGATGTCACACTATCTACCTCATCCAATCAGAGAAGGCTTTGCATTTATTCAGAAGAAGCAAAGTATTCTCTGAATGGCGCCCATGCCCAGTGGCCAGCCACCTGTATTCATAATGCATCAGGGCAGCTCCACAGCACTGAAAGTGGAAGCAAGTAGTGATCAATTAGGTAGCAGTTCCTACAGTGATTTCCAGCTTCCAAACTGGAACAATGTAACTCTGTAAAAATATAAAAGGCCTTAAATTAATCGATTTCACTGTAAAAAATTATTATTTACTGTTTTAAAAAAAATATGTCCAATTCATGTGAAGTTTCCTCTTTTTGGTTTACCTCTCTAATAATACTAATACTCTAATATGTCTCATCCCCCAGCAGTCAAGACAAATGTAAAATATATTTTATGCAGAGCGGACACAGACACAGCTGTCCTCTATAGATGGTTAGACGTAAACGGACTGCCTGTCCATTTATGCCTGATGGCCATCTGATCCATTCCACTAGACAGAAGTGGAACATATCCACATCCATTTGTTATCGGTGGATAGGATCGGATTGTATGTTGAAGGGTGTCAACAGACATGTCTGTTGACACCCACCTCTCCATAAAGGACAATGAATGATCCAAACTGGTTTGCCTTAAAAACTGAAAGGCGGATCTGATCAGTCGGGCCGTGTAATAGGGGCTTAACCCTCAATATGGGCTTTGTTACAAAAACAATTATTTACTCCTACTGGTCTGCTGGTCCTGGTAACTGGCTAGCTAGACACCACATGTCCCAGTGCCCTGGGTGTACATTCTAATGATTTACTATACTCCAAAGTATTAACCTTTATACCAGCCTTTCTCAACCTAATGCCGCGTACACATGTTCGGTTCGTCTGATGAAAACTTTACAATTGACCGTTTTCATAAGACGAACCGATCATGTGTGGGCCCCATCGTTTTTTTTCCCCCATCGGTGTAAAACTTAGAACCGGTTTTAAAATTATCTGATGGTTAAAAAACCGATAGAAAAAACGATCGTCTGTGGGGAAATCCATCGGTTAAAAATCCACGCATGCTCAGAATTAAGTTGATGCATGCTCGGAAGCATTGAACTTTTTCAGCACGTCATTGTGTTTTACATCACCGCGTTCTGACACAATTGTTTTTTTAACTGATGATGTGTAGGCAAGACTGATGAAAGTCAGCTTCATTGGATATCTGATGAAAAAATCCATCAGACCGTTTTCATCGGATGAACCGATCGTGTGTACAAGGCATTCTTAGCTCTTAGGGAACCCTTACTAAAATGCTGAATATCCACAAGAAACTACAATCATTAAAGAAAACAAAAAGATGCTCCCGACTTATATTTACATGTGTTCTGAAGTTTCTGAGTCTTATGCCGCGTACACACGATCACTTTTTGTGATGAAAAAAAACTACGTTTTAAAAAACGTCATTTAAAATGATCGTGTGTGGGCAAAACGTAGTTTTATGTCTTCAAAAAAACGACCAAAAAAAAATTCCAACATGCTTGAATTTTTTGTGTCGTTTTTCAAAATGTCGTTTTTTGTGTCATAAAAAGTGACCGTGTGTGGGCAAAACGTCGTTAAAATGACGTTTTTAAACCCGCGCATGCTTAGAAGCAAGTTATGAGATGGGAGCTTCAATGGAACAGAGTGCCGTCGAAACTGTCTTACGTAACCGCGCTTTGCAAGAGCATTGTGGAAAAACGATGGTGTGTATGCAATGTCGTTTTTGAAAATGAAGTTTGAAAAACGTCGTTTTGTTTCGTCAGATAAAATTACGTTTTTTTTCATCACAAAAAGTGATCGTGTGTACGCGGCATTACTCAAAGAAAGGATGCTAGGAATGCACCAATATATCGGGCACCAGTAATAATCGTTCAAAAATAGAGTTATCGACATGTTGCCGATACAAAAAAGGTGCCTATAATGGAATGCTGTGTTTCAATGACTTCAATGCAAAATCGTGTCCCACTGACTTCAATGCAAAATCATGTCCCAGTGACTTTAATGTAAAAAATTAAATATAACATGCTACAATATTACCCTATATAAATCAATCAAATATACCGTATGTGTTAATAAATCAAAGCTGTCAGAGAAATCTTACACTCATCAATCAAAAATTGTGTATGTGAAATCAAACATCATCATTTAAAGTCCTCAAATCCACTAAGAAGGGTGCAAAGATGAGAGAAACTCCCACAATGCATTGGAAAAATAGAATTTTACCCTAGGAGCCATTTTAGGAGAGCAGAGAGAGCACTGTCTTCAGCAGGAAGCTGTCTACCATTGCTAGCTGCGTTCACTATGGATCGAGCCCTGAAGACAATGCAAATACTCCTCCTGATTTTGTTGCGTCGGATCAGAAGACGGAGAGAATTGCATGAGAGGACTAGAGTTTGTTGGTGCTGAACCTATCCGTTGATGGACCAACGCATATCTTCCAGATATTTCACCAGCCTATACATTCAGCTGCGTAACTGTGCTGAAAAGTTTTTTAACTTGACAATCTTCTAGAGAGGCTGCGACCACGTGTTACTCGAATGGACACCCAGATGTCTCCTGAGGAAAGTCTCCTGGTGACACTCAGGCCTTGTACACACGATGTAATATATCCGATGGAAACGGTCCGACGGACCGTTTCCATCGGATATGTCCGCCGGGCTGTTTGATCCGGTGGCTGTACACACCATCGGATCAAATTCCCCGCCGGCGGACAGCGCGTGACGCGGCGGTGACGTTGACTCCGCCACGTCACCGACACATCACGTCACCGCACCAGGAAGTAAACAATTCCGCGCGCATGCGTCGGATCCATTCACAGGATACGACGCATGTGCGGGCAGATATGTCCGCTGGTTAGGCGTACTAACCAGCGGACATATCCGACGGGAAGCTATCCGGCCAAAACGGTCCGTTTGCCCCTACAGACGAGCGGATTTTTCGGCTGAAATGGTCCGTCGGACCATTTTCAGCGGAAAAATTCCCTCGTGTGTACGAGGCCTAAGGTATGTCATTTTAGTCACATGTATTTATTAATGTTAAAAAATATATATATTTTCTCTTTTTCTTATTTTTTTTAAACAGTCATGTTTTCCGCAATTGTATTTTAAAACAAAAGTTTGGAAAATATTGTTGCCTTTTTTTACATGCCAATTTTTTTTTAATGGACTTTTTTTTTGCTTGGACAATGTTTTATCCCGAAAAAATGTGCAGGCTTGTTTTTGTTTTCATTTTTTTTTTTTTTTTTAACAATCATTTGTTTTCAAATAAAAATTTGTCTCGCTACATCTCTAATTTCTGATGGGTGTAAGCACGGTGGCAAATGTGACCCGGGAGACCCGCCTTGCTCTGTGGGAAGAGTTAAATAATGATAGGATTCCTGAGCCTACGGAAGAAATGTGGAAACAGGTGGCTAAGACCCCTTTCACACTGAGGCGTTTTGCAAGCGCTAGAACGCTAAAAATAGCGCCTGTAAAGCGCTCTGAAAGAGCTGCTGCTGTCTTTCCAGTGTGAAAGCCCCAAAGGCTTTCACACTGGAGCTGTGCGCTAGCAGGACGGTAAAAAAAGTCCTGCTAGCAGTATACTGCTCCTCCACTGCTCCTGCCCATTGAAATCTATGGGCACCGCGGCTATACCACCAGCAAAACGTTGCTGCAGTGGCACTCTTCAGTGGCGTTCTGCTGTAGTTTTAACACTATCTTGGCTGCTAGCGGGGGGTAAAAGTGCCCCATTAGCTCAATACCCCCACCAATACGACAGTAAAGCTCTGCTAAAAATAGCCCCAGTGTGAAAGAGGCCTAAGGAATTTTGGGAAAAGACAGTTTTCTGCAGTAGTCTTCCACTTATGATGATAGCCGATGAAGCTTTTGGCTTAGCAGAACATCTAATGCACCCATATTGTGGAAATGGACTTACTTACCAGCAGAGAATTTATAACTATAAAAAGTAGAGCCAGATGTGTTGTGGAGTGCGCGTTAGGAGTATGTACAGCAAAGTGGCTGTGTATTTCTCTCCGCCATTCAGCTTGATGTCATAGCATGCTGGGTGCTGCATAACTTTTTAATTATCAACAAGAGAGTCTCCACAGAACCTGCGTCCTCAAACCCAGAACATGATATTCAATTTATGGACTTACACAGCACTGCTAGAATTGTGAACATCAGAAATCAGTTTGCAAACATTTTTTGGTTTGCCCTGCTTGTAGTGTGGCCTGGCAAATATCTAGTTTCATTTTTCTTGATACTAGCCTTTTACTTGACACTGAATTCTCTCACAGATTAAAAATATTGCATATTTTTTTTTTCATTTCAATATAGTTCAGTACACTAAAATAGTGTTCATTACATTATAATAAAGTTCTGATCTTTTTGCTTTTTTTAACATGTTCTTATTTTGTCAGTGGTCATGTTTCTGTCAATGTCAGTGGCTGCAGTCCATATTGCAGGAAAATGTCAAAAAAAATATTTGGTAATGGAAAATAATATAACCAAACAGTATGCAAGATTTGTAGAAAAAAAACTAGGATGGCCTCACACCAAAAACAATGTTGTTCCATTTTAATAAAACTGGTCACAAAACAAACATGTCACAGCAAAAAATCTGATGAAAAAACTGACGCGTTTCACACTATTATACAGTGCTTATTCATAGCTGGAGTGCATAGCAAACAGAAAAAGAATTTATACTCTTTTCAAACAAAGAAAAAATGAAAACGCCCTCAAGGCTGATTGGTTGATCGGGATTACCTGTGGACATGGGTGTGTCCAACATGTGTGGCTGAAAACATTTCCCAGACACCTGCAGCCATTAACCCTTTCATCTGCTGACCATGAAAAGTCTCCAGTGTGTTGGGATGTGTATTGAGTGGTGTGGTGAATGGATGGGTGAATTGATGAGAGAGTGGTGTGAGAATAAATGTGTGAGTGGTGGTGATGGTGATGAAGCTAGAAGGAGGGTATGTGTTAAGAAATGTGCGAGTGTGTGGCTAGAAGAAAAAAGGGGGAGGGGGGGAAGAGAGAGAAAAAAAAGAGGGGGGAGGGGGGGGTGTAAGTGTGGAGGTGTTATGGCGGAAAGTGCATTATGGTGCCAAGTGTGACCAAGTAAATAAAATATATATATGCAAGGTATTATAAATAAAAACCAACATAAAAATATACCGATAATGATATCAAAAATGTATGACATAAATTAAATTAAAAATTAAATGTGTGAATATATCATAATATTTGTTTAATTGATACACTATGGTAACGTGTCAGGTTGTTAGTTTATCGTGTTTAAATTATAAAGGTTATTGAATATTAAACTTGTTTGTAATTGTTTTTTATTATTATTGTAATTTTAGTATATATATATATTATAATCCTTGTTGATCTTAATTAGGGATGAGCCGAACATACCCGCGTTCGGTTCGCACCAGAAGGTTTGAACAGACCGCGGGTTCGCGCGAACATTTAGAACCCCATTGAAGTCTATGGGACTCGAACGTTCGAAGTCAAAAACGATCATTTTAAAGACCAATATTCAATATAATGTTGGAAAACGTCTTTCAGGACCCGGGTCTTGCCCCAGGGAACATGTATCAATGGAAAAAAAAGTTTAAAAAAATGGTGCAGCGATTTTAATGATGCTTAAAGTGAAAAAAAAAATGAAAAATTCCTTTAAATATCATACCTGCTGGGTGTCTGTAGTAGTGGCACGTGTTTAGAAATGTCCCTGCACAACATGAGATTACTCTCAGAAAAAAGTAATTTACTACTGCTTGCGCACATGCTGTGTGGCAACAATATGTCGATTATTTTAGAGGTGGTGTGGGGCCATTGCAATGCCAGATCTTGGCTCAATCAATTACTTTTTTGTGAAAGAAAAATTGTAGAAAAAAGGGCACCCCTCAAACATACTGTAATTGGAGCGCAACAAAGAGCCACGTGCAAAGTATTGCATCAAAATTTGTTATTAGGCGCCCCTGTTAACCAGGGGCAGAAAAATTGTGCCTTAGGCATAACACAACACTGCAATCCCTCGCAATAACTGTAATTGGAGCGCAACAAAGAGCCACGTGAAAAGTATTGCATCAAAAATTGTTATTAGGCACCCCTGTTAAACAGGGGCTGAAAAATTGGGCCTTAGGCACAACACAACATTGCAACCCCTCGCAATAACTAATTGGAGCGCAACAAAAAGCCACGTGCAAAGTCTTGCATCAAAAATTGTTATTAGATGCCCCTGTTAAACAGGGGCACAAAAAATTGGCCTTAGGCACTGGTGGTGGAGCCCAGAAAGAAACACAACATTTCTTACTAGCTATCAGCAAGAAAAGTGAGGAGGAGAAGGATATTCCATCAGCAGCATAACAGGACAGTCATTCAGCATCAGCATACGCAGTCTCAAAGGGATCTGACAATTTCAACAAAAAATTATTATTCAGTAACATCAGCATCAGGTGCTTGGTAGCTGGTGTTGATCCAAGCCTGATTCGTTTTGATGAATTTCAGTCGATCAACAGTCGGTGGAGAGGCGCACCCTGTGATCGGTCACAAAGCCTCCAGCAGCACTGAATGTGCGTTCTGAAAGAACACTGGATGCAGGGCAAGCCAGTAGCTCAATTGCGTACTGTGCAAGCTCTGGCCAGTGATCCATCCTCAAGACCCAGTAAGCCAGAGGATTTCAAGTCGGATCTTGCCCCTAGGTATTCCCGTACCATGTAAACCAGACGCTGGCGATGGTTGCTGGAACCGGTCAGACCTTGGGGCTGCGGACTAAAAAATTGTCTGAACGCATCGGTCAGACGGCCACCTTCTCCACCGCTCCTTCTGTGACTCACCGAAGCCTCAGCAAGACGTTGTCCAGAGCCAGGTTTTGGTAATCCCCCCGGTTCTGGGAACGCATTGCACAGACCCTTCTGCAAGGCCTCCCGCAGAAGTTTCATCTTCTGCTCCCTCTGCGATTGCAACATAAGGTCCGCAACTTTACTCTTGTAACGTGGATCAAGGAGAGTTGCCAGCCAGTAATGATCCCTCTCCTTGATAACACATACACAAGGATCCTTACGCAGGCTTTGCAGGATCAGGAAGGCCATGCAGCGTAGGTTTGCAGAGGCATTCGGCGCACAGTCCTCTGGGTCACTGAAGACGACAGAATCCGCAGGCACCTCATCCCAGCCACGTAAAAGTCCACATGTTCCTTGGGACTGTAAATGATCCCTTGAAGACTGCTGCTGCTGATGCTGAGTGCTAGGCTCCACCTCCATGCTGCTAATACAATCTTCCTCCTCCTCCTCCTCCTCCTCCTCCTCCTCTTCTTGTGTGCTAGGTGGGCAAGCAGGAAAACTGTCTGGATAAAGGGGGCCTTGAGAGGTAAGGAAGTCCTCCTCTTCCTCCCTCTGTTCTGCCTCAAGGGCCCTGTCCATTATTCCACGTAGCGTGTGCTCCAACATGTGAATAAGAGGGACAGTCTCACTGATGCTTGCACTGTCACTGCTCACCATCCTCGTGGCCTCCTCAAATGGTGACAGGACAGTGCATGCATCCCTGATCAAGGCCCACTGGTGTGGTGAAAAAAAAACAAGCTCCCCTGACCCAGTTCTGCTGCCATATTGGCACAGGTACTCATTGATGGCCGTCTACTGCGTGTGCAGCCGCTGCAGCATGGCCAACATAGAGTTCCATCTGGTGGGCATGTCACAGATTAGGCGGTTCTTGGGCAGGTTGTATTCCCTTTGGAGGTCTGTCAGCCGAGCAGTGGCATTATATGACCTCCGGAAATGCACACAGACTTTCCTGGCCTGCTTCAGGACATCCTGTAAGCCCGGGTACCTGCCCAAGAACCGCTGCACCACCAAATTCAGGAAATGCA
The DNA here is from genome assembly GCA_029574335.1 of Rana kukunoris. Lineage (NCBI taxonomy): Eukaryota > Metazoa > Chordata > Amphibia > Anura > Ranidae > Rana > Rana kukunoris. The sequence goes on along the minus strand of JAJQKJ010002705.1, from coordinate 63,908 downwards.
CAAAAAAGGGCACGTGGGTAAGTTTTCCCTGTCGCAGGGCAGAGAGGAGGTTGGTGCCATTATCGTTGACCACCATTCCAGGCTTCAGCTGGCATCGCGTCAACCACCTCTGAGCCTGCCCCTGCAGAGCAGACAGAACCTCTTCCCCAGTGTGGCTCCTGTCTCCCAAGGACACCAGCTCTAGCACCGCATGGCATATCTTGGCCTGCATTCCTGCGTAGCCCCTCGTATGCCTACGGAGCACGGCTGGTTCAGAGGAAACATCAGCACAGGAAGAGGCCACAGGTGAAGTAAAGGAGGAGGGGGTGGAGGAGAGAGGTGTGTCACAACCAGTAGTAGTGTTTTGGAGGTGTGGTGGCGAAACAACCTCCAAAACTAATGTACCTTGCCCTGCGTCCTTCCCAGCTGCCAACAGAGTAACCCAATGCGCCGTAAAAGACAGGTAACATCCCTGTCCATGCCTGCTGGACCATGAGTCAGCAGTAAGATGCACCTTACCACTGACCGCCCTGTCCAGCGAGGCATGGACATTGCCTTCCACATGCCGGTAGAGAGCCGGAATCGCCTTCCGTGAGAAAAAGTGGCGTTTGGGTACTTGCCACTGAGGTACTGCACATTCCACAAACTCACGGAAGGGGGCAGAATCTACAAACTGAAAAGGTAGCAGTTGAAGTGCTAGCAATTTCGCTAAGCTAGCATTCAACCGCTGGGCATGTGGATGGCTGGGAGAGTACTTCTTTCGGCGCTGCAGCAGCTGGGGCAGGGAAATTTGTCTGGTACTATCAGTAGACTGCCCGCATGTACTACTACTACTAGGTTGTTACACACCTATTTCTACACCTTCACTGCAGGCTTCAGAGACTAGGACTGGGGGTCTAGTGGGGTTGGAGGTCCCAGAAGGGCAAGGGGAGGTACGCTTTGGTCTTTGGTGTGGGTCTTTCTGGTATGCTTGCCAACAAGCTGCATGGCAGGTCGACATATGTCTGGACAAGCATGTGGTGCCCAAGCGGGTGATGTTTTGGCCACGCGAGATACGCTTGCGACATATGTTGCAAATAGCAAAGGTACGATCTGATGGACATGTTTCACACCAAAGAACTTTTGCTGTACCGTTCAGACACAGCAGCGCCATGCATTAGCGTAGATGTGCGATGTAATGCACTTGGTGTGCTGCCCTTAAGCTGACCCCTGGAGGGCATCCTGCCTCTTTGGAGATGTGCCTGTGCCTCGTCCTCCTCCTTCTCCTCCTCCTCTTCTTCCTCCTGCTCCTCTCTCCTATCAGGCACCCACGTAGAGTAAGTGACCTCATCATCCCCTCCCTCCTCATCACTGTCGAAAACCTGGCAGTATGCTCCAGCTGGGGGAACATCACTGCCAGTTTGCTGTCCCTCTCGGCCACCCCCTCTCCCTGGGCTCACATCAATGCCTTCCTCTATCTGTGTTCCATCATCGGAGCCTTCAAAACGCTGCGCATCTTCATTCAGCATGTACCCAACACTGTTTTGAAACAGTTCGGGTGACTCCTCAGGAGGACACGGTGGGACTGGGGAAGGATTGTGTGATGCCATTGTGCAGAGGGAGGAGAAAGCCTTGGCAGCTGCTTTGCCAAACAAACTAAGATCAGTCTGTGTGAGAGAGGATGAGGAGGATAAGGACGGCTTGGTCATCCACTCTACTAATTTCTCTGCATGTTGAGGCTCAACACGGCCAGCTCCCGAAAAGGACGAGCGGCCACGTGCTGAAGAGGAGGCACCGCGTCCACCACCAGCGTTGCCTCTAGATGCAGAGCCTGCTTGCCCTCGTGACTCTCTGCCTCTCTTAGTTGTCCTTCCAGACATTTTAATGCGTTTAGGTGTAAACAAACAACGCACTTACAGTAAATGCGCTTATGTGCGATTAAAGAGCAAACTTGCACTTACAGTAAATGCGCTTACGTGTGATTAAAGAGCAAACTTGCGCTTACAGTAAATGCGCTTACGTGTGATTAAAGAGCAAACTTGCGCTTACAGTAAATGCGCTTAGTGCAACAAAAGAGCAAACTTGCACTTACAGTAAATGCGCTTACGTGCTACTAAAGAGCAAACTTGCACTTACAGTAAATGCGCTTAAGTGCTACTAAAGAGCAAACTTGCACTTACAGTAAATGCGCTTACGTGCTACTAAAGAGCAAACTTGCACTTACAGTAAATGCGCTTACGTGCTACTAAAGAGCAAACTTGCACTTACAGTAAATGCGCTTATGTGCGATTAAAGAGCAAACTTGCACTTACAGTAAATGCGCTTACGTGCTACTAAAGAGCAAACTTGCACTTAGATTAAATGCGCTTACGTGCGATTAAAGAGCAAGCTTGCACTTACAGTAAATGTGCTTATGTGAGATTAAAGAGCAAACTTGCACTTACAGTAAATGCGCTTACGTGCTACTAAAGAGCAAACTTGCACTTGCAGTAAATGCGATTACGTGCGATTACACAGCAAACATCTACTTACAGTCAATGCGCCTACGTGCTACTAAAGAGCAAACTTGCACTTACAGTAAATGCGCTTACGTGTGATTAAAGAGCAAACTTGCGCTTACAGTAAATGCGCTTAGTGCAACAAAAGAGCAAACTTGCACTTACAGTAAATGCGCTTACGTGCTACTAAAGAGCAAACTTGCACTTACAGTAAATGTGCTTACGTGCTACTAAAGAGCAAACTTGCACTTACAGTAAATGCGCTTACGTGCTACTAAAGAGCAAACTTGCACCTACAGTAAATGCGCTTACGTGCTACTAAAGAGCAAACTTGCACTTACAGTAAATGCGCTTACGTGCTACTAAAGAGCAAACTTGCACTTACAGCAAATGCGCTTACGTGCGATTAAAGAGCAAACTTGCACTTACAGTAAATGCGCTTACGTGCTACTAAAGAGCAAACTTGCACTTACAGTAAATGCGCTTACATGCGATTAAAGAGCAAACTTGCACTTACAGTAAATGCGCTTACGTGCTACTAAAGAGCAAACTTGCACCTACAGTAAATGCGCTTACGTGCTACTAAAGAGCAAACTTGCACTTACAGTAAATGCGCTTACGTGCTACTAAAGAGCAAACTTGCACTTACAGTAAATGTGCTTACATGCTACTAAAGAGCAAACTTGCACTTACAGTAAATGCGCTTACGTGCTACTAAAGAGCAAACTTGCACTTACAGTAAATGCGCTTACTTGCTACTAAAGAGCAAACTTGCACTTACAGTAAATGCGCTTACGTGCTACTAAAGAGCAAACTTGCACTTACAGTAAATGCGCTTACGTGCGATTAAAGAGCAAACTTGCACTTACAGTAAATGCGCTTACGTGCAATAAAAGAGCAAACTTGCGCTTACAGTAAATGCGCTTACGTGCTACTAAAGAGCTATCTGTGTTCCATCATCGGAGCCTTCAAAACGCTGCGCATCTTCATTCAGCATGTACCCAACACTGTTTTGAAACAGTTCGGGGGACTCCTCAGGAGGACACGGTGGGACTGGGGAAGGATTGTGTGATGCCATTGTGCAGAGGGAAGAGGAAGCCTTGGCAGCTGCTTTGCCAGACAAACTAAGATCAGTCTGTGTGAGAGAGGATGAGGAGGATAAGGACGGCTTGGTCATCCACTCTACTAATTTCTCTGCATGTTGAGACTCAACAAGGCCAGCTCCCGAAAAGGACGAGCGGCCACGTGCTGAAGAGGAGGCACCGCGTCCACCACCAGCGTTGCCTCTAGATGCAGAGCCTGCTTGCCCTCGTGACTCTCTGCCTCTCTTAGTTGTCCTTCCAGACATTTTAATGCGTTTAGGTGTAAATAAGCAACGCACTTACAGTAAATGCGCTTATGTGCGATTAAAGAGCAAACTTGCACTTACAGTAAATGCGCTTACGTGCTACTAAAGAGCAAACTTGCACTTAGATTAAATGCGCTTACGTGCGATTAAAGAGCAAGCTTGCACTTACAGTAAATGTGCTTATGTGAGATTAAAGAGCAAACTTGCACTTACAGTAAATGCGCTTACGTGCTACTAAAGAGCAAACTTGCACTTGCAGTAAATGCGATTACGTGCGATTACACAGCAAACATCCACTTACAGTCAATGCGCCTACGTGCTACTAAAGAGCAAACTTGCACTTACATTAAATGCGCTTACGTGCTACTAAAGAGCAAACTTGCGCTTACAGTAAATGCGCTTAGTGCAACAAAAGAGCAAACTTGCACTTACAGTAAATGCGCTTACGTGCTACTAAAGAGCAAAATTGCACTTACAGTAAATGTGCTTACGTGCTACTAAAGAGCAAACTTGCACTTACAGTAAATGCGCTTACGTGCTACTAAAGAGCAAACTTGCACTTACAGTAAATGCGCTTACGTGCTACTAAAGAGCAAACTTGCACTTACAGCAAATGCGCTTACGTGCGATTAAAGAGCAAACTTGCACTTACAGTAAATGCGCTTACGTGCTACTAAAGAGCAAACTTGCACTTACAGTAAATGCGCTTACATGCGATTAAAGAGCAAACTTGCACTTACAGTAAATGCGCTTACATGCTACTAAAGAGCAAACTTGCACTTACAGTAAATGCGCTTACGTGCTACTAAAGAGCAAACTTGCACTTACAGTAAATGCGCTTACGTGCGATTAAAGAGCAAACTTGCACTTACAGTAAATGCGCTTACGTGCAATAAAAGAGCAAACTTGCGCTTACAGTAAATGCGTTTACGTGCTACTAAAGAGCTATCTGTGTTCCATCATCGGAGCCTTCAAAACGCTGCGCATCTTCATTCAGCATGTACCAAACACTGTGTTGAAACAGTTCGGGGGACTCCTCAGGAGGACACGGTGGGACTGGGGAAGGATTGTGTGATGCCATTGTGCAGAGGGAAGAGGAAGCCTTGGCAGCTGCTTTGCCAGACAAACTAAGATCAGTCTGTGTGAGAGAGGATGAGGAGGATAAGGACGGCTTGGTCATCCACTCTACTAATTTCTCTGCATGTTGAGACTCAACAAGGCCAGCTCCCGAAAAGGACGAGCGGCCACGTGCTGAAGAGGAGGCACCGCGTCCACCACCAGCGTTGCCTCTAGATGCAGAGCCTGCTTGCCCTCGTGACTCTCTGCCTCTCTTAGTTGTCCTTCCAGACATTTTAATGCGTTTAGGTGTAAATAAACAACGCACTTACAGTAAATGCGCTTATGTGCGATTAAAGAGCAAACTTGCACTTACAGTAAATGCGCTTACGTGCTACTAAAGAGCAAACTTGCACTTAGATTAAATGCGCTTACGTGCGATTAAAGAGCAAGCTTGCACTTACAGTAAATGTGCTTATGTGAGATTAAAGAGCAAACTTGCACTTACAGTAAATGCGCTTACGTGCTACTAAAGAGCAAACTTGCACTTGCAGTAAATGCGATTACGTGCGATTACACAGCAAACATCCACTTACAGTCAATGCGCCTACGTGCTACTAAAGAGCAAACTTGCACTTACAGTAAATGCGCTTACGTGTGATTAAAGAGCAAACTTGCGCTTACAGTAAATGCGCTTAGTGCAACAAAAGAGCAAACTTGCACTTACAGTAAATGCGCTTACGTGCTACTAAAGAGCAAACTTGCACTTACAGTAAATGCGCTTAGTGCAACAAAAGAGCAAACTTGCACTTACAGTAAATGCGCTTACGTGCTACTAAAGAGCAAACTTGCACTTACAGTAAATGTGCTTACGTGCTACTAAAGAGCAAACTTGCACTTACAGTAAATGTGCTTACGTGCTACTAAAGAGCAAACTTGCACCTACAGTAAATGCGCTTACGTGCTACTAAAGAGCAAACTTGCACTTACAGTAAATGCGCTTACGTGCTACTAAAGAGCAAACTTGCACTTACAGCAAATGCGCTTACGTGCGATTAAAGAGCAAACTTGCACTTACAGTAAATGCGCTTACGTGCTACTAAAGAGCAAACTTGCACTTACAGTAAATGCGCTTACATGCGATTAAAGAGCAAACTTGCACCTTCAGTAAATGTGCTTATGTGCAATAAAAGAGCAAACTTGCGTTTACAGTAAATGCGCTTACGTGCTACTAAAGAGCCAACTTGCACTTACAAGTAAATGCGCTTAAGTGCTACTAAAGAGCAAACTTGCACTTACAGTAAATGCGCTTACGTGCGATTACACAGCAAACGTCCACTTACAGTAAATGCGCTTACGTGCTACTAAAGACCAAACTTGCACTTACAGTAAATGGGCTTATGTGAGATTTAAAGAGGAAACTTGCGCTTACAGTAAATGTGCTTACGTGCTACTAAAGAGCAAACGTGCACTTACAGTAAATGCGCGTACGTGCTACTAAAGAGCAAACTTGCACTTACAGTAAATGCGCTTACGTGCTACTAAAGAGCAAACTTGCACTTACAGTAAATGCGCTTACGTGCTACTAAAGAGCAAACTTGCACTTACAGTAAATGCGCTTACGTGGGATTAAAGAGCAAACTTGCATTTACAGTAAAAGCGCTTACGTGCGATTAAAGAGCAAACTTGCGCTTACAGTAAATGCACTTACGTGCTACTAAAGAACAAACTTGCACTTACAGTAAATGCGCTTACGTGCGATTACACAGCAAATGTCCACTTATAGTAAATGCGCTTACGTGCGATTAAAGAGCAAACTCGCGCTTACAGTAAATGCGCTTACGTGCTACTAAAGAGCAAACTTGCACTTACAGTAATTGCGCTTACGTGCAATTAAAGAGCAAACTTGCGCTTACAGTAAATGCACTTACGTGCTACTAAAGAGCAAACTTGCACTTACAGTAAATGCGCTTACGTGCAATTAAAGAGCAAACTTGCACTTACAGTAAATGCACTTACGTGCTACTAAAGAGCAAACTTGCACTTACAGTAAATGCGCTTACGTGCGATTACACAGCAAACGTCCACTTATAGTAAATGCGTTTACGTGCTACTAAAGAGCAAACTCACGCTTACAGTAAATGCGCTTATGTGCTACTAAAGAGCAAACTTGCACTTACAGTAAATGCGCTTACGTGATACTAAAGAGCAAACTTGCACTTACATTAAATGTGCTTACGTGCAATAAAAGTAAATGCGCTTACGTGCGATTACACAGGAAACGTCCACTTACAGTAAATGCGCTTACGTGCTACTAAAGAGCAAACGTCCACTTACAGTAAATGCGCTTACGTGCGATTACACAGCAAACTTGCACTTACAGTAAATGCGCTTACGTGCGATTACACAGCAAACTTGCACTTACAGTAAATGCGCTTACGTGCGATTAAAGAGCAAACTTGCACTTACAGTAAATGCGCTTACGTGCAATTAAAGAGCAAACTTCCACTTACAGTAAATGCGCTTACGTGCTACTAAAGAGCAAACTTGCACTTACAGTAAATGCGCATATGTGCTACTAAAGAGCAAACTTGCACTTGCAGTAAATGTGCTTGCGTGCGATTACACAGCCAAAGTCCACTTACAGTAAATGCGCTTACGTGCTACTAAAGAGCAAACTTGCACTTACAGTAAATGCGCTTACGTGCGATTAAAGAGCAAACTTGTGCTTACAGTAAATGCGCTTATATGCTACTAAAGAGCAAACTTGCACTTACATTAAATGCGCTTACGTGCAATAAAAGAGCAAACTTGCACTTACAGTAAATGCGCTTACGTGCGATTACACAGGAAACGTCCACTTACAGTAAATGCGCTTACGTGCTACTAAAGAGCAAACTTGCACTTACAGTAAATGCGCTTACGTGCGATTACACAGCAAACTTGCACTTACATTAAATGCGCTTACGTGCAATAAAAGAGCAATAAAAGAGCAAACTTGCACTTACAGTAAATGCGCTTACGTGCGATTACACAGGAAACGTCCACTTACAGTAAATGCGCTTACGTGCTACTAAAGAGCAAACTTGCACTTACAGTAAATGCGCTTACGTGCGATTACACAGCAAGCGTCCACTTACATTAAATGCGCTTACGTGCAATAAAAGAGCAAACTTGCACTTACAGTAAATGCGCTTACATGCGATTAAAGAGCAAACTTGCACTTACAGTAAATGCGCTTACGTGCGATTAAAGAGCAAACTTGCACTTACAGTAAATGCACTTACGTGCGATTAAAGAGCAAACTTGCACTTACAGTAAATGCACTTACGTGCGATTAAAGAGCAAACTTGCACTTACAGTAAATGCACTTACGTGCGATTAAAGAGCAAACTTGCGCTTACAGTAAATGCGCTTACGTGCAATTACACAGCAAACGTGCACTTACAGTAAATGCGCTTACGTGCGATTACACAGCAAACTTGCACTTAAAGCAAATGCGCTTAGGTGCAAATAAGCAGGACAATTGCAGTAACACCCAGTACGTTTAGGTGTAAACTAAATACAGCACACAGCCACAGGCAATACAACACGCACGTTAGAGCACTGCAGCTATGCACAATCTCCTGCCTGACAAATACTAATAGCAGATCTAGCTAAGCTATACAGTGTATAAATATATGTACAACTCCTAAGGATGTATATATATTCTCTACACACTGTAATTAAAGCTAAACTGACTAGCCTGCTCTATCCAGCTATCTAAAAAGACAATCTCTCTCTATCTCTCTGTCTGAACTGGAACAAGCCCAGTACATACCACACGCGGCTGCCCTGCAGGTGGCCTTTTATAGTGTGGGGCGTGTGCTAAAGCCCTGAGCCATAATTGGCCAAAGCCACCCAGGCTTTTGCCAATTATGGCTCTTTTTTTTTGAGCGCTGTGATTGGCCAAGCATGCGGGACATACAGCATGCTTGGCCAATCATCAGCGCGCAATGCCGCAGTGAGTTATGGGCCGTTGCGCGTCATTCGAATTTGGCACAAACGACCCCTTTTGTTCGATTTTCGATGAACGATCGAACAGGCAATGTTCGGGTCGAACATGCGTTCGTATCGAAAACGAAGCTCATCCCTAATCTTAATATGTGTTATAAATGTGTCATGAACATATAAGTGTAAACAAAAGTGCACAAAGAACCCTTATGTCTAAATTTAGATGCTGTTACAAAATATGAACAGGGTAAAGTAAAACAAACAATAAATTGATGCCAAAATGGCAAATTCCAATCGATTGATTTATATGAATGTGTCCTGGTCTAGTTTAATAGTTTTTAGGAGGGGAGCTGAATGGTTAAAGGGATCGATTAAACAGACAAACAGACTGGATCCCAGGATTACATTAGTGCAGTGTAAATGGCTGAGAATGGAACCTGTCCTTATTATTAGTGTAAATGACCCCTGTGTTGTGATTTGGAAACTTCAATGAAAAGGAAAAAGTAAATGAATGATGGGTAGTGAATAATAAATAATAAATAGCGTAGTGAGTAAGCTACAGCTACCATTGAAAGGCAGATTAAGCCTTTGGGTATTCCTTCCAATTCAGGGCACAGGTCCAAATAGTAAGAGCTCCACTGAATAAAATGTGGTGGAGTGCTGTCAGTTTCCAAAATGTAAAGGGTTAATTGGCTAATGGTATGTGGGAAGCATGATTCAGTCTTCTCTGTCAGTTAACCCTATAATGCTGTTATTTTCTATCAAACCATATACCGCACATAAGGTTGTAGCTAAAGTGTCCCATGTGTTACAGCCGCATGCAATCAAACGCCACGCAATGAACACAGGGAAATCCCGAATGGAAAACCATAGGCATACACCCTCATAACAGAGAAAAAATATATATAGACAAAAAATGCATATGCACTTGCATGATTTCATAGTCCACGCCAACATGTATAAACAACATACTGAAAATGTTTTTGCCAAAACACAAAATTACCATGTTAAAAAAAATACAAATGTGTTTCATCCTAATAAACTTTAAAAGAAAGAGGGGATGTATTTAAAAAAAAAAAAAATGAAACATGAGTTTCACAATGTAATACGTTTTTGACACTGAAAAATGTACTATGTATGTACGTGTTTGTTCAATTAATCTGTGTCGTGTCTCGTCTTTCTGTTAGGCTCCATTCACACCTAGGCGTTTTGTCGCCCTACACCCGACGCTGTAGCAGGCTGAAATACGCTGGAGGGGCGAATTTACATTGTCAGCTATGGAGATGGTTCACATCTCTACGCCGAACGCCGAAACGCCGTACGCCTGAAGCTTGAAACAAGTCCCGGACCCTTTTTTTCAGGCGTCTTCGGCGTTCGGGCATAGCCGACAATGTAAGAATCACCCCTCCAGCAAAAAACAAGGCGCCTCATGTCGCCGCAATACGCCGCATACCGCCTACGCCTAGGTGTGAATGGAGCCTTAAACACCAGACAAAGTGATTGTCTTACGCAGGGCTTTTTTTCTGGGGGAACTTGGTGGAACTCAGTTCCACCACCTTTGGCTCAGACCTTTTGGTGCCCGCTCACCACAATCACTTGTGAACACAGAAGTCTGGTTTCTGTGTTTACAAGTGACTGCTTTGTAACCCCCTGAACTCTGCACACTGTATGTAATGCAATTCTGGTATTTAATGCCCCTTTAAGACCCTTCTACTGTTTGTGAAATCTGAACGGGTCGTGGTTGAGTTCCTGCACCTATTTTCTGAGAAAAAAAGCTCTGGTCTTACGTATTATCTCCAAACATGGAGAATAGATAAAAAGACAGAGACTAGAGTAAAATTGAAAAAAAAAAAAGTCTGAAAAAAAAAAAAAAGGAAAGCAAGATAGGGCAGCAGAACTCGGGCTACATTGTTTTTTTTTGTTTATGGAGATATGTTTATGGAGATATCATACAGATGGTCTCTGTGCTGGCCATCACAGTGTATGCTTTCGGGCTATACCATGTGGCTTGGTGCTTTGGCCTTGGGGCGCTCTCCCCAGGCCATCCATCCATCCATCCCTTTTGTCTCAAATGGGTGTATTCCAGGTTGCATTTCCTTTTTCCATGTTCGAGTTCTGCTGCCCTATCTTCCTTGCCTGGCTTTTTCTTTTTCTTTTTTTAGCCTTATTTATTAATTTTTTTCCAATTTCTCTCTAGTCTCTGTCTTTTTATCTATTCTACTTAACTTAATCTTAATACTTAAAGCGGATCTCCACCCTAAAGTGAAGATCCGCTGATCGGAACCCTCCCCCCCTCCGGTGTCACATTTGACACCTTTCAGGGGGAGGGGGGTGCAGATACCTGTCTAAAGACAGGTATCTGCACCCACTTCCGGCCCGCAGTCTCGGGCAAAAGTCGGGTTTTTCCCGTTGTGTGCTGGGAACTCTCGGCTCCCAGAACACAGCGGGAGTCAATCGGCGGGCGCAGCGCGACTCGCGCATGCGCCGTAGGGAACCGGGCAGTGAAGCTGCAGCGCTTCACTTCCTGGTTCCCTCACCGTGGATGGAGGGGGGAGCAGCAGAGAGACGAGCGAATGCTCGTCCTCTGCTGCGGACGCCGCTGGACTCCAGGACAGGTAAGTGTCCTATTTTTGAAAGTCAGCAGCTGCAGTATTTGTAGCTGCTGACTTTTAAAAAACATTTTTAATGGGCCATCCGCTTTAAGACAATCACTTTGTCTAGTGGTTAACAGAAAGACGAGACATGACACAGATTAATTGAAAAAACACATACATACATACATAGTACATTTTTCAGTGTCAAAAACGTATTACATTGTGAAACTTATGTTTAATTTTTTTTAAAAAATACATCCTTTCTTTTAAAGTTTATTTGTATTTCTTTTAACATGGTCATTTTGTGTTTTGGCAAAAACATTTTCAGTATGTTGTTTATACATGTTGGCGTGCACTATGAAATCATGCAAGTGCATATGCATTTTTTGCCTATATATATTTTTTCTCTGTTATGAGGGTGTATGCCTGTGGTTTTCCATTCAGGATTTCCCTGTGTTCATTGTGTGGCGTTTGATTGCATGCGGCTGTAACACATGGGACACTATAGCATTATAGGGTTAACTGACGGAGAAGACTGAATCATGCTTCCCACATACCATTAGCCAATTAACCCTTTACATTTTGGAAACTGACAGCACTCCACCACATTTTATTCAGTGGAGCTCTTACTATTTGGACCTGTGCCCTGAATTGGAAGGAATACCCAAAGGCTTAATCTGCCTTTCAATGGTAGCTGTAGCTTACTCACTACGCTATTTATTATTTATTATTCACTACCCATCATTCATTTACTTTTTCCTTTTCATTGGAGTTTCCAAATCACAACACAGGGGTCATTTACACTAATAATAAGGGCAGGTTCCATTCTCAGCCATTCACACTGCACTAATGTAGTCCTGGGATCCAGTCCGTTTGTCTGTTTATTCGATCTATTAACCATTCAGCTCCCCTCTTAAAAACTATTAAACTAGACCAGGACACATCCATATAAATAAATCAATTGGAATTTGCCTTTTTGGCAACAATTTATTGTTTATGTTTTACTTTACCCTGTTCATGTTTTGTAACAGCATCGAAATTTAGACATAAGGGTTCTTTGGGCACTTTTGTTTACACTTATATGTTCATGACACATTTATAACACATATTAAGATCAACAAGGATTACAATATATACTGTATACTAAAATTACAATAATCATAAAAAACAAAAAACAATTACAAACAAGTTTAATATTAAATAACCTTTATAATTTAAACACGATAAACTAACAACCTGACACGTTACCATAGTGCAGTGCTTCTCAAATAGTGGGGCGCGCCCCCCATGGGGGCTGCGAGGCTCCGTAAAGGGGGGCTCGTTTAACTACTTGCTGACGGCCGTAGGACTTTGTACGGCCGCAGCGCAGCCCTGAATCCCCAGCGCGCGCTCCCGAGCGCGCAGCGGGGAACTCCTGTGCTGCCTGTGTCCCTCGGACACAGCCAAACACAGATTGCGGTAAATAGCCAATCACAGCGGCTATTTACAGCGCGATCTGTGCAGGCCAATGGGAGATGATCTCATATGTAAACATATGAGATCATCTCTCATTGCAAACTCTCCGCTCCTCACACAGACAGCGCATGTGAGGAGGGAGAGAGAACGGAGAACTGAGCGACTTGGAAAAAAAAAAAAGGTAACAAATCAGTGCCCCAGGATCACCTGTGCCCCCCAGTACCAAAGTGCCCACCAGTACCACAGTGTGCCCCCCAGTACCACAGTGTGCCCCCCAGTACCACTATGCCCATCAGTACCACTGTGCCCATCAGTACCACTGTGCCCACCAGTACCACATGCCCACCGTGCGCCCACCAGTACCACCGTGCGCCCACCAGTACCACCATGATGATACTACTTACAGTCGTGCGGGGGGGGCGCAAAATGTTTTCTTCTTCCTAGGGGGGGGCATGACAGAAAATAATTGAGAAGCACTGCCATAGTGTATCAATTAAATATTATGATATACTCACACATTTCATTTTTAATTTAATTTATGTCATCAATTTTTGATATCATTATCGGTTTATTTTTATGTTGGTTTTTATGTAGGTTTTTATTTATAATACCTCACATATATATATTTTCTTTACTTGGTCACACCTGGCACCATAATGCACTTTCTGTCATAACACCCCCACACTTACACATTCCCCCTCCCCCTCTTTTTTTTCTCTCCCCCCCCCCCTTTCCCCCTTTTTCTTCTAGCCACACACTCGCACATTTCTTAACACATACCCTCCTTCTAGCCCCATCACCATCACCACCACTCACACATTTATTCTCACACCACTCTCTCATCCATTCACCCATCCATTCACCACACCACTCAATACACATCCCAACACACTGGAGACTTTTCATGGTCAGCAGATGAAAGGGTTAATGGCTGCAGGTGTCTGGGAAATGTTTTCAGCCACACATGTTGGACACACCCATGTCCACAGGTAATCCCGATCAACCAATCAGCCTTGAGAGCGTTTTCATTTTTTCTTTGTTTGAATAAAGTATAAATTCTTTCTGTTTGCTATGCACTCCAGCTATGAATAAGCACTGTATGATAGTGTGAAACGCGTCAGCTTTTTCATCAGATTTTTTGCTGTGACATGTTTGTTTGACATGTGACATGTTTGTTTGACATGTTTGTTTTGTGACCAGTTTTATTAAAATGGAACAACATTGTTTTTGGAGTGCGGTCAGCCTAGTTTTTTTCTATATCATTGCAGCGCCGGCACCCAAGTGTTTGGATTCAGTCATCTAGTTCTCTGGGACTTTGGAGCGGTTAAACTCTTTTTCTAACCAAACAGTATGATGTTAACAAATTACTTCTTTAATAAGTGTATCCAGTGGACCTGCCTTCCTGAACCTCCCAGAGTTCAATCTGTAGTAGTGAGTCCTAGGGTCCACTACCTTAGCGGTGCACTCCTGACTCCTACGGAGTGCATCTGTCACCTGGACTCAGGTGACCTGACACTGCCTCTGTATCAACATTCCAGTTTGATGTGGTTCTAATAAATGGAAATGTTGTAACTAAAACTGTTTTAAGAAAAACAACATTTTAGTTATTTCGAAAATATTAATGTTCATTTTTTGGTAAGAAATTACATAATATTTTTTTAAATTTACAAAATAAAGCTCTAAAAAAAATGTTATTTTTTATAAAAAAAATTAAAATATTTGTTGAATATTTAAAAAATATTTAAAAAACATAACATTTCAATACATGTTTTAAAAACTTTTTAAAACAAATTTGAAAAAAATTGAATAATTTATTAAAAATAATTAGTTAAAAATATTGAAAAATTCTAATTTAATTTATTCTTTTAAATGCAACTACATTTAAAAATTAAACATACAAATTTTAACAAATGTAAAAATATTACTTGTTTGATTTTTTTAAAATATTAGTTGATTATTTTAAATATTTAACCCTTTTACGACTAAGCCCAATTTTTACATGTGTTGCTTGCAAATTAAAATCTGTATTTTTTGCTAGAAAATTACTTAGAACCCCCAAATATTATATATTTTATTTTTAGCAGAGAATCTAGAGAATAAAGTAGCGATCGTTGCAATATTTTACGTGACACTGTATTTGCACATTGGTCTTTCACATACAATTTTTTGGGAAAAAATACACTTTTATGAATATAAAAAAAACTAAACAGTAAAGTTAGCCCAATTTTTGTGTAATGTAAACGATGATGTTACGCTGAGTAAATAGATACCCAACATGTCATGCTTTGAAATTGCACACCCTTTTATTTTTTGTGTTACTTTATTGGCAGCCGAGTAAACTGGAAGTGACATTGTGATGTTGCTTCCGTGTTTACAGAGAGAAGACTGGAACAAAACCATTTCCGACTTTGTGCCAGTCTCTTTCTAGCCAGCAGAAGTGCCGGATCGGGTCTCCTGGTGGGACAGGAGGCCCGATAAGAGCGGCAAAAGGCAGCGGGAGGGGGGGGCATCCCATCTCGCTTCTCTAGTATAACAGCCGAGCGGCTTTTAGCCACATCGGTTGTTATCCCTGAAGAGCTAACCTCCCGCTCTAAAAGGTATAACCCTAGAAAGCCTCGGCCGCATATATGCATACGCTCGGCGGGAAGGAGTGAAAAATATAAATATTTAGTGACAGAAAATATTTTTTTAAAAATGCACATACAGTAAAAATGTAATATAAAAAAATTGTTAACAATGTTACATAAAAATACACTCAATAACAATGCTACATCACCCCACTAACCCCTCCCTGCAATAAAAGTTACTTACGCTCTCTCGACTTCATGGAGCGTCTTAAGAAAAACAAGCTCTTTTTCTAAGGGGAGAGGCCTAATATTTGAAGGTGCGCCACTGCACTCCGTAAGCAGCTTATCTTTCACTTTCCTCCTTATTTGGTCAACTGGTGACTTCCATCAAGTCTGCAAAGCCTCAACTGACAAAAAAGAACTTATTAAGCATTTTTTAACGATATACAACATACACATAAAAACATTACATTATTGCACACATATGCACTTACTTCAATCTTTTTTCTGCCTATGGCTCATTTCATCCCAGTCCTCCTCCGTTAGGCTGTGGCAGATCAAATTTCAGTTGTTTCTTTCCCAAACTGCAGGGTACATTTGCACTGCACTGTGAAACGTCCGTTGCCATTTTGCACAGGACTTGGCAGACGTGCAACAAGAGGGGAGGTAGTCTGCCCAAGAGGGGAGGATGGGAGGTCAAACTTTGCTTACTGTATGCACAGATTTCCTTTGATTATTTAAGCTTTGACATCACAAAAACGCCAAATGCTAATAAACATGTGTTTATGCACGTTTATTGTTTTTAACCGTTTTTATCTCCTGAATACAATTGTAGGGCGTTCAGACAACAGCCCATAAACTCCACTACTGACAAACGTCCAAAAACTTCCATGTGTGCATGGATACATAGGATAACATGGAGGGGAGTTTATGGGCTGTTAAAAAGAAATGCCGCATACACACGATCAGTTTGTCTGATGAAAACGGTCTAATGGACCATTTTCATCAGACGAACCGATCGTGTGTGGGCCCCATCGGTTTGTTATCCATCTGTGAAAATGTTTTAAATTATCTGATGGTTAAAAAAACGATAGAAAATAAATGATCGTCTGTGGGTACGTCCATCTGTTAAAAATCCACGCATGCTCAGAATCAAGTCAACGCATGCTCGGAAGCATATTGGATATTTGATAAAAAAATCCATTAGACCATTTTCATCGGATTAAGCGATTGTGTGTACAGGGCATTAGAGTTCACAGCAGAAGCAATAAAGTTGTTGAAGTCTATCTCTTAGGAGTGCGGCACACTCAAGTTGCCTCTCCCACAGAACATGCAAAATAGTAAACAACAGCAACTAAGCAGGCATTTTCAACTACCGTTCATTGGTTGGTAAAGTTCCGCTTAAAGGTGGTTAATTTTTTTTACATGCTCTGTGTAATAATTTTGCACAGAGCAGCCCCAATCCTCTTCTTTTTGAGTCCCCAACTGGCAGTCCTGGCTCCTCCCCCCCGCCGAGTGCCCACAATATCCTTTCAATTTTACTTTATTTTCGAGCATATCGGGAAACATACAGGGGGAAAATCATTCCATTGCTCACATTGCATCGTTTAACATTAAAACATCAACAGAAAGGAAAAAAAAAAAAAAGGGAAACAAGCAACCCAAATCGATCCCATAGATCATAGACTTGTCTTTCATAATCGCAAAAGCCTCTTGCTATGTGTGCACTCGAGCAGGTTCGCTCCCGAGCCACACTCCTGTGAATGGACGTTATCCATCCACACACTGAACACAGCTTGGTGCAGTCCCTCACTATCCCCTCATTGGCTTACTGGCTGTAATTGACAGGGCCGATCCTCCCTATAGGCTCACTATGCAAGCCGCTTAGGGCCCCACAAAGCTGCGAAGGGCCCCCAAATTACTAGAGACCCCGCCTGGTAGAAATAATTTTTGCCCCCTCACCCCGCTTCTTAACTCCCTGGCTGAGTCATTTCCAACAGCAGAACACCCCTTCCCCCCTGCTTCTCAACTTTCTTTAATGTGACATATCACTGTCATCAGCGCCCCCCGCTCATTTTGCTTAGGGCCCCAGGGAGGTCAGGATCGGCACTGGTAATTGACAACAGCAGAAACCAATGGCTCCCACTGTTGTGTAAGCCAATGAGGAGAGAGAGATCCGGGAGAGCCACTGCTCAATTGCACTT
The DNA here is from genome assembly GCA_029574335.1 of Rana kukunoris. Lineage (NCBI taxonomy): Eukaryota > Metazoa > Chordata > Amphibia > Anura > Ranidae > Rana > Rana kukunoris. The sequence continues at coordinate 46,235 of JAJQKJ010002705.1, read as the reverse complement.
CACTAGAACAAGATGGGGCTCAAGTAAGTATAAGGGGAAATCAACAGAGGCACATACAATAAAATAGAATACAATAGAATTCTGTAGTATAAAATACATAAAGATAAGGTTGCATTTTAATTATTTTACTTTAATACAACAAAGCAAACAAAACTAACCTCAAAGACTACAAATGTCAAACTTTTAATAAATTATAGTGTTTTAGTGTATTATCAATAATATATCGATAAGCAAATATTTCTTATTCTTTAACACATTATTTCAGTTGTTTTAATTTATATTTTTATAATTAAATTTAAGTTTTATTAGTTTATTTGAAAAATACAAATTATTCCTTCATCACATCACATAATAGTCTATGTGACCAAAATACAGGTTCTCTTTATTCCATTCTATTTTGGATATCACTAGAATTTGACTAACTCTTGTATATTTCCATGGGAATTTATATTTTGGACAGCGCAAAATGCTACTAGCCATGGCATATATCCTAATCAAAATGATTACAGTAATCTTTTTCCTGCGCAATGAAACCTCCATTCTATTGCACAAAAAAAGATTGAATTAGACACACTAGTGTTCTAGCCATGATAGTATGTAATGACGAGGACAGACTGACACTGCATTTTGTCTATTTTCACCTTGTCTCTCTAAAGAAGACAGAAACGAAAGAAGTCATTTTCAGGCTATTTTATTTCCTCTGAGTAAATCATGAGTAACACATTAGATTATCAGTCAAACATGTTAAATAAACGTCTTATTGAATTATTCAACTTGAGACAGTTAGCCATATCCTGAGATAATAAAGACAAATTGGTTCCTTTGGTTCTGCAAGCTCTGTTAATGACAACTTTTTACTTATATTACAGTAAAGGTCAGATCACTAGGTTAATATGAATTCCTTTAGGAAATCAATCATGTTATTAATTCCAGTGTGTAACAAAATGTGAAAATAAAACAAAATGCTTTAATAAAGAGTGACAAATAGGGATTGATTTACTAAAAAGAAATTGCAGTTTGTGATGAAATTTTACCCAATCACATTAAAGAAAATAAAAAACAGCATTTATGCTTGTACATATTGGATGATAGATGTTAGCCGAGGTTCACCTCATTCAATAATCTCTGAGGAAAATTCCCTTTTGCAAATTGAACAATTTTTTGCCTTTAGCAAATCAACCCCATAGACTTCTAGGGTACTAACTTATTTACAAGTGCGATATATTTTAATGTCCATCTGCTAAGCTATCTTACAGTTGTGTTTTTAAAATTTCTACTTTTGCAGGCAAATTGGGATAACACCTATTTGTTGAATGTCCCCATTCACATATCATAACTGTCACGTACCTCGTAGTAGAGAGGTCTAGAAAGAGATCTCTCTTACAGCTCTGGCTCAGGGGCCACTGGAGTTGTGAAAGTGGCCACAAGTGCACAGTGAGGTAGGAGTGCCTGTGAGATCTGCTGTAGCTGGTACGGATGGGTAGATGATGGGGTTCCCCTTGTTAAAGGGAACTTTCAGATTCCGATTAGCCCCCACCCGCAGACCCCTACAACCCCCGGGCAAGGGCTGTGGGGAAGAGGCCCTTGTCCCCATCAACATGGGGACAAGGTGTTTGGGGGGGCCTAAAAACCCTCCCATGTTGAGGGCATGGAGGGGGCCCCCTTTTCATGCAGCCTGCCAGGTTGTGTGCTCGGAAAAGGGCCTGGTATGGATTTTGGGTGGACCCCCACGCCATTTTTTTTTCATTTTGGCACAGGGATCCCCTTAAAATCCATACCAGACCTGAAGGGCCTGGTATGGATTTTAGGGGGGAACCCTACTCCATTTTTTGAAATTTAGTGTAGGATTCCCCTTAATAATCATACCAGACCCAAAGGGTAATGGACTGGGGGGGACCCAAAGGGTAATGGACTAGGGGGAACATGCCGTTTTTTTCAATGATTTTTATCTATATTGCCAGGAATCAGCAATACATTACAGCCACGAGCAGTTTTAAATTACATTTTTCCCTTTATAAAAGTAATTTTTCTGCTCTCATTCATAAAACTATGTATGGCCGATATGTAAGCAGTCTAACATAGAGTGGGGCGTGGACTCAGCCCCCTGTGATTGGCCAAAGCATGCAGGTAAGGTGCATGCTTTGGCCAATCAGCAGCCATCAATGCACTGTGATCTCGCAGTGCATTGACGGTCTCACCGTTCATTATGGGGTGTTCTGCGGGTGTGCAAATTTCTCACAAATTCCTCATAATGTTCTAAATTCGGCGAACACCCGATGTTTGAGTCGAATGTAGGGTAATAATGGGTCAGAATGGCTGAGGAACAGAGCTGAAGTAAAAAGTCTCTTTAAGCCCTGTACACACGATCGGATATCTGATGGAATCTAATCCGATGGATTTTTTCGTCGGATATCCGATGAAGCTGATTTTCATCAGTCTTGCCTACACACCATCAGTCCAAAATCCGACCGTGTCCAAACGCGGTGACGTAAAACACTACGACGTGCTGAAAAAAATGAAGTTCAATGCTTCCGAGCATGCGTCGACTTGATTCTGAGCATGCGTGGATTTTTGACCGATGGACTTCCTTACAGACGATCGTTTTTTTCTATCGTTTTTTTATCAATAGGAAAAATTTAAAACGTTCTATTTTTTTTTTCACAGATGAAAAACAAACCGATGGGGCCCACACAGGATCGGTTTGTCCAATGAAAACAGTCCATCGATCTGTTTTCATCGGATAAACCGATCGTGTGTACAGGGCTTTAGTGTCTAAAAGGCATTTTGTGCCTCAGGGTTTCAGCACAATCGCAGGTTTTGCTTGGTCTGCTGTGTGATGGGAGTGATTATGGCGGAGAACCCCTTAACCACTTAAGACCCGGACCAAAATGCAGGTAAATGACCAGGCCCCTTTTTGCGATTCGGCACTGCGTCGCTTTAACAGACAATTGCGCGGTCGTGCGACGTGGCTCCCGAACAAAATTTGTGTCCTTTTCTTCCCACAAATAGAGCTTTCTTTTGGTGGTATTTGATCGCCCCTGCGATTTTTATTTTTTGCGCTATATACAAAAATAGAGCGACATTTTTGAAAAAAAAAATCTATATTTTTTACTTTTTGTTAGAGAAAAATCAAATAAACTAAATTTTAGTCAAACATTTAGGCCAAACTGTATTTAGCCACATGTCTTTAATAAAAAAAAATCGCAATAAAAAAAAATAGCTACCTAGCGGGAACAGCGACACTAATACAGCGATCAGAAAAATGATCGCTTAGTGACGCTGGCAATAGGGAGTGAAAGGGTTAACTAGGGTGGTGATCAAGGAGTTAAAACTTTATTAGGGGGAGTACGGGGGCTACCCTGGACCTAACACTAACTGACTGTCACACTGACACTAACTGCAGTGATCATACATACGGGGGAAGGGGGTTAAATGTGCCTATGTGTCTGTGTGTCAGTGTAGTGTTGTGTACACTTACTGTGAGATGTGATCTCTCCTCAGCGGTGGTTGAAAAAAACGCTGAGGGAGAGATCACATCACTTCCTCCTTCCTGTGTTTACACAGGAGGAGCAAGTGCAGAGCGGGGGGACAAAAACGAACCGCCGCCCCCTCGTCCCGGATCGCTCCCACGGCAAAACGGAGCGTCGCATGTACCGGAGGGGGTCCCGATCGGACCCCCGACCCACGGCAAGGCAGGCACGTATATATACGTTGATGTGCCTGCCTGTGCCATTTTGCTGACGTAAATGTACATGCGGCGGTCCGCAACCAGTTAATGAACTTCCTATAAAAGTTTGCGAAGCTCACAAAACATTGTACCCCCTTCTTGTCTGCGGGTATAAGCCAATCCAGTATGGCCGACATCTTCTGAGTGTCCATTTTAATTCCTGCCATGGAAACCCCCAACCGAAGAAACTGAATGCTCTGCTGCTCAAATTAAAAAATTTCTGATTTTGCATACAGTCTGTGTTGGTGAAAAACGGCATAACACACTACTGACATGTTCCCAGTGCCTGTGGACACAAAGGTTGTGCGCTCCCTCATAGCTGCATTGGAAGACCCTAACAAAATAAAACCCATATAAACTAAAGCTCTAGCACAAATTTTATTTTGCTTAAAGTGGAGTTCCAACTACAGCTAATAATTTTTTAAACCTTTCACAAGCGTTTACAATGGCATTGTAACGCTCACGTCTTCTGTATAATTTGTGCCCCGATGTCTGGTTTCATCTGTTAAAAGAACTTTGATAAGGCAGTGGTGGCCATTTTCATTTTGCTTGTGGGCATGTGAAGCCCACAAGCATCCTGTTCTGGGATACGGTGCTGCTGAGCGACCAGCATGCAGCGCCCGTTCTCTCCCCGATCTCGCACATGTGCATTGAGTCATTCTCGCAGCGCCGTCAACTACTAGATTGCCATCACAACAGGCGGTGGTGTCAAATCACTGAAGTGGTCATGGTGGTTAGTGTGTTCCTTTATTATCTCCCAGAAGAAGTAAACCTGTGTATACTGATTACATTTCATTTGATTATCCTCTAGTTGTGTTAAATTGGTAGGGGGAGCAGGGGTGTGGAGCCACAGTATTGTAGATAGAGGCTCCTGCGCTACCGAGGGGGGTTGGTGGAGTGGGATGGGGTCACTGCTGCAAACACCTGACACTCTGTCCTGGGCAGAGAGAAGTAGCAAATGGAAAAACAAGGGGGGTGGTGTCTGCGCTGTGAAAAGTGGGTGAAATCCAAGGGTGGTACGGGAATAAATCCCTGGGCTGGTGAACGTGGGTGGACGGGGGGGGGGGGGTGGTAGGGGATTGGTGGTGTATTTAGAACAGAGTGATAGCGTACATAAGTTATGTGTCAATACGTAAACCGTCAAAATGTAGCACAAAAGATAATATCGAATACTAAACAATGACAAGTGACAAAGAAGGAGTACAAATTCAGAAACAGTAAAATGTACACAATGTGCTGGTCCAGGTAATGTGAAATCAGGGAGAGCTTCCGCTAGGGGCGCCCCTGAGTGTGTAACACAGTGAACAATACAAATAATAATATATAAATCAGTGAGGAAATGCAAAAAAGTCTCTGAAAGTGTTTCCCAAATGTCCCAGAAGACAGGGTCCAAAGATGTCCCAGAAGACAGTTTCCAAAAGATGGAAGAAATGGTGCCGGGAAAGGACGTGGTACAGTGAACACCTCAGGTGGTCCCTAGCCCCTCACCTCACGGCTATGGCACGGATAGCCAAATAAAACCACCTCTGGCAGGGGGAGGAGGAATACACTTCAATGGACAGAAACAACATCAGCACTCCTCAGCAGTAAAGGCATGGAGAGAATACAAAGCAAGTAGGATATGGTGTTATGGAAGTGTCTAAACAGGCAACATCAATCACTCATACATCCACTCACATGGAGGTGATGGATGGTGGGCCTATCTCCCACGAACACCGAGTTCGTCCTAAGTCCTGGATGCACACTTGGCTCCTCTTCTTCTGTGTCTGAGCTGGGTGGACACTTGGAGCAGATAGAGGGGACCCTCACGCAGCATATAGGATGGGAGAAAGAAAGACCATAGTACAGCCCCGCAAAAATGGAACAGGTTTATTAAAACATATAGGTGCACTCACATTTGGATGATAAAAACTGGGCACAGAAACCAAACGGACGGCAGGGGGTCTTGCTGCTTCAAGCGTGTGGACTCTGATGCTCCTCAATCCCTACGCGTCTCGTCATGTCACATGACTTCCTTAGGGGTGTGGAGCTCCACCTCCGTGAAATGAGTTTGCTACCTTCCTGAAATATGTTTTTGCAGGTTGGGATGTCTGCATTAGCCTTCAGTTGGCAACCTTATCACCTGAGCTAAAGGCTGCATTCTTACAGTATCTCTCATCGGAGTCTTGGCCTTCTCCTTTTACCCAAGGTTTCTGATACTCCAGTGTTGCACTCTGCGGGCCAGATTCTCTAAAGAGATACGACGGTGTATCTCCAGATACACTGTCGTATCTCTGTTTCTAGCCCTGTGCATCTATGCGACTGATTCTTAGAATCAGTTACGCATAGATTTGGAGTAGATCCGACTGGCGTTAGTCACTTACACCGTCGGATCTTAGATGTAATTCTACGCTGGCCGATAGGTGGCGTTCCTATCGATTTCAGCATTGAATATGCAAATGAGCATGATACGTCGATTCCCGAATGAAGTTGCGCGCCGTCGACGTAGTTTACGTACGCGTAAGGTTACCCCTGCTATATGAGGGGTAACTTGCGTAGGTCCGGCGTAAGCCATGTTAAGTATGGACATCGGGACAGCGTCGTGTTTTTCCGTTGTTTCCGTAACTCGTCGCGAATAAGCCTTTACGTTAATGTATTTGCAGCGTACTATGGAGCATGCGCAGTGGGCTACGTTTAGGGCTGGCGCATGCGCAGTTCGTTTGGCACGGGGGCGCGCTTAATTTAAATACAGCACGCCCCCCCCCCCTCCTACCCTATTTGAATTACACTGGGATACGCCGTCCCCTTTACGCTACGCCGCCGCAAATTACGGAGCAAGTGCTTTGAGAATACAGCACTTGCTCCTGTAAGATGCGGCAGCGTAGTGTAAATAGGATACGCTACGCCGCCGCAGAATCAACATGAATCTAGCCCTGCATCTTCTCCCACATGTCATTATTATTCTATCAGTCACTCAATCTACTTTCGATGAGCCCAGGGTATGAGGAACATACACCCTGGAGGAGCATCATCACCTTTTTCTTGGCTTACAATACAACACTGAGAACTTTCCACCTCAGGAGAAGAGAAGAAACAACTGCATACAGGACGTAAGAGACTGGACTTTCTAGCTCACTACATTTTATGCTGCATGCCTAATGCAATTTCAACAAATATGTAGACTGTAAATAATTTGATATGTGTGTGAGAGCGATGCACTGCTTTAACCAAACATTGCTCCTTAATTTGAGGAAAAATAGCAGATGTTATATCACTGTTAGTGTAGGTTTTCAATTAAACACTAGAGAGAGGTCAAGTACTAAAGTATTAATAATTAGTCCTGTTTGAAGTTGTCAGGTGCATACTTGTCTTCATATTGTTTGTCATCCAAACTGGGTGACCTTGCTACACAGAGCAAGATTAAAAAGCATTCTAAAGCACTAATTAACAACAAAGTACAATTTCTTTATGGGAACATATTTCTAAAGGATCTTTTCTTGGCATATGAGACTCTTGTAAACAATATATTTTGCTGTTATCTTTGGTAAGTATTCTAATGGGCTTTAATTGTGTAATACACTTAGGTGGGCTATTTGTAAGATGTTATTGTATGGAAAAAAGCGGAAACATTACCCAGTCCCGGGCGAATCCTTTCCTTTGACCAGATGTTATTGTATGGGGTCATATTTTGAAAGAGTTCCCTTATATTGATAACAGATTCACTTATTGATAAAGCTTATGTTTGCCCCTTTTCAATCTTTTTTCATCACATTTGACTGAGGTGAAAATAACAATCAAATCTAATTTGCAGTTTTATTTTCTTACATTTTTAAGATGTTCCACCATTTTTTTTACTGTACGTTTGTAAAAAAAAAAAGTTGTTTGCCAAAACCCCCATAGACCATTTTTAGTGGGGTGATTGAAATTGATCTAAAATATTTTTGCAATTCTTCTAAAGGTATGGGCATTTTAGATGTATTGTAATAAATATATGTTATTCAGTTATGTAAAATAAACAAAAGATTCACAAAACACATAGTTATATTGATTTCTTCATAAAAGATTTTTCTTCCAAATAGTATGGTTTTAAATGTGTTAACCACTTAAAGAGGAAGTAAATCCTGATGGGTTTTACTTCCTCTTTAGCCCACTGCAAAGCCTGCAAATGAAAAGTATAATAGGCTAGTATGTGTAGCAAGGTGTCACTTTGCAATGTGGCCGATAGACTACAGTTTATAACAAGAAGGAACTCAGCTTCCTCCGGTGGTCAATTGTTATACTGCCACCACTTGTTCGGTTTTATTACATCACAACAATGCATTATGGAACTTGAAGTACAGGGAGATAGAGACTCCATTGTCTTGGGTGTTTAACAGACTACGATGCCCACATTGCTACTGTGCTACCCAAAGTGCATTACATTATGCACGGCCTTCTGGGAGAAGCTACTTAAAGGAAGGGGAGGCGTGCATCGGTCTTTTGGAACAAAGACTTCTAGCAAACAGGAAACCTGTGCTGAGGCCTGCTCCAAGGAAGCCTAGGCCTCAGAAGCCTGGGCCTGCAGTTGCCAGCGTGGGTCGCCTATCCTGAGGGGGGATCCTTGACACCGTGTTTGGCCTACGAGAACCGGGACACAACCGACGGAGCATACCGGAGAGGCGAAGACTCATTGGGTGAGAAGGGCACGTGCCCAACGATATAATAAATGTATCGCAGTAAGGTGGATCGTATAGACTCATCATTGTTGTTTGGAGGTTAACACACCACGTGCAGGGATACATAGCATCTGGCAGTGACTGTACATTATAGCCTGTGTCGCCAACACGCCATATTTACTTTGAGTGTTCATTTCCATTTTCTTTATCCCTATTGGATTACAAATTGTTACCCTGCACCAACTAATGCTAGTGAAGACTTCAGTTAACCGGAAGGAACGATTACAGGCCTCAGTCTGACTAACTGTGCTATCATAGTAGGACACATGTCCAAGAAATGCCCACTAGCGGGAGCTAAAGAGTTATTGACTCATATACATAGCTTAATTATGTAATACTCATTTGTACAGAATTGTTGTTCCTGAGAGCTGAGTGAGGCCTAGTGGAGAGGTACTCCTGTGCTGGTAGTATTGTATTCGGGGAGCCATTGCGTTCTTTCACAGGTCTGTATTATTGGTCTGTGTTATTTAAACCTGTTCTTAAAAGACAACAGTAAAGTTAGCCCAATTTTTTTTTTATATTGTAAAACATAATGTTACGCCAAGTAAATTGATACCCATCATGTCACACTTCAAAATTGTGCCCGCTCGTGGAATGGCGTCAAACTTTTACCCTAAGGCGGCGTACACACGATCGGACATAATATCCGATGAAAACGGTCCGCGGACCATTTCCATCGGATATGTCCGATCGGGAGTTTGATCCGATGGCGTGTACACACCATCGGATCAAATTCCCCGCCGCCGGACGGCGCGGTGACGTGGCGGTGACGCGGCGGTGACGTTGACGCCGCCGCGTCACCGCCACGTCACCGCACCAGGAAGTAAAACACTTCCGCGCATGCGCCGAATCCATTCGGCAGCGGCGCGGCGGCGGTGGGGGCCGACATGTCTGCTGGTAAGTGTACTAACCAGCAGACATGTCGGGCGGACAGATTCCCACCGGATAGATTTAAAAGCTTGCTTTGTAATCTGTCGGGTGGAGAAATCTGTCCGCTAGCCCATACACACGAGCGGAGATGTCTGCTGAAACGGTCCATCGGACCGTTTTCAGCGGACATATCCCCTCGTGTGTACGCCGCCTTAAAGATCTCCATAGGCAACGTTTAAAAAATTCTACAGGTTGCATGTTTTGAGTTACAGAGGAGGTCTAGGGCTAGAATTATTGCTCTCGCTCTACCTCACATGTGTGATTTTCATATGTGGGTTCAACTCACATATGCGTTCGCTTCTGCGCGCGAGCTCGTCAGGATAGGGCACTTTAAAATACAAATGTTTATTTATTTTACTCGATTTTTGGGTAAAATAACAAACAAGTTATACTTATCTCCACTGTGCAGCTCGTTTTAGACAGGGTGTTCCCGAACCCAGTCTTCTGGGGTCCCTCGGCGGCTGTCTCGGCTCCTCCTCGCAAGAGCTTTTCACCTTCATGCAAGCTCGCTCCTGTGATACAGCGGCGGCCATAGCCACCGACTCTATCACTCGGCTCCGCCCCCCGGCACACAACATCATTGGATGTGATTGACAGTAGTGCCAGCCAATGGCTGCGCTGCTATCAATCCGTCCAACCTAGCCAATCAACGGCCAGGCTGGGAACCAAACAGGATGACGGGGACGTGGGCGCGACTTTCGAGGGGTGAGGAAAGTTAAACGGGGGCTCGGGGGGGGGGGGTAAAAAACATTTACCTTTACAAACCCTTTAAGTTTAAGATCCCAGATCTCATATTTAGACTAAAATACAATAAAAAAATAATTATTTGAAGAAAGACAAAAATAAATTTGCCCTTTAAGAAGTATGGGCGGAAGTGAAGTTTTGACATTGCTTCCGCCCTACTATAGTATGAATACAGGTGGGGGCCATCTTACCCTCACTCGTATCCATTCCCAGCGAAAGGACCTGATCGCCTCCGCCGCTGCCGTTGGCTTCGGTAAGCGGCGGAGGGCACGGGAGAGTGGCGAATCCGCCACAGAGACCACCATTATCATTTACAGGACCGTTGCCTGAAGAGATGGATACCTCGGTTTTGGCAGCAGCTGCTGCCGTTACCGAGATATCCCTCTTCAAACTAAGGACCTATATAGTTGTGCGGCGGTCTATAAGTGGTTAACCACTTGATGACCGCCGCATACACAAATACGTTGGTAGAACGGCACAGACAGGCAAATATGTGTACCTGTTTGTCCCTTTAAATTTGACGCCTAAAAGACGCACGCGCACCACCGGAGCGTGCCCGCGGGTCACGCAAACTTGATGTAAACATGCCTAGCAACATGACAGGGATCTACTGCTCCCTGTTATTGGGAGCAGTGATCTCTGCCATTTTGTAGTGAGCCCACCCACCCACGGTTAGAATCACTCCCTGGGACACACTTAACCCCTTGACCTTCCCTGCCAGTGTCATTTATACAGTAATAAATGACTATTTGAAGCTCTGATCGCTGTATAAATGATTATGGTCCCAAAATAGTGTCAAAAGTGTCCGATGTGTCCGCCATAATGTCACAGTCCCCGTAAATATCAGATCGCCGCCATTAGTGGTAAAAAAAAAAAAATAATAATAAAAATGCTATAACTCTATCCTCTATTTTGTAGACGCTATGGGCCAGATTCTCGTAGAATCTGCGGCAGCGTAGCGTAAGCCATTTACACTACGCCGCCGCAACTTACTTGAGCAAGTGCCATATTCTCAAAGAACTTGCTCCGTAATTTGCGGAGGCGTAGTGTAAATGGCCCGGCGTAAGGCCGCGTAATTCAAAGGGGGCGGCTTGTATTAAAATTAAGCGCGCAACCGTGACGATCGAACTGCACATGCGCCGGCCGTAAAAATAGCCCAGTGAGCATCATTTACGTAAAGCCCTATTCGTGAACGACTTAGTAAAACTACGTAACCGACGGAAAAAGACGCAGCTGTCCCGACGCCATACTTAACATGCCATACGACGGACCTCCGTAAACTTACCCCTCATATAGCAGGGGTAAGTTTACGCTTATGGAAACGATGTAAACGACGACAAGGTGGCGCAAAAACATTCGGGAATCGGCGTATCAGGCTCATTTGCATAGTCAAATGAGAAATCAACGTAAACGCCACCTAGCGGCCAGCATAGAATTACATCTAAGATCCAATGGTGTAAGTTACTTATGCCAGTCGGATCTACGCCGTATCTATGCGTAAATGATTCTAGGAATCAAACGCATAGATACCCGGGGATAAAAACAGAGATACGACGGTGTATCTGGAGATACACCGTTTGTATCTCAGCTGAGAATCTGGCCCTATAACTTTTGCGCAAACCAATCAATATACACTTATTGCGCTTTTTGTTTTTTAACAAAAATATGTAGAAGAATACATATCAGCCTAAACTACTGTATGGAAGAATTTTTTTATATATATTTTTTGGGGATATATATTATAGCAGAAAGTAAATATATTGCTTTTTTTTCAAAATTATTTCTCTTTTTTTGTTTATAGCGCAATAGGTGATCAAATACCACCAAAAGAAAGCTCTATTTGTGGAAAAAAGGAAGTCAACTTTGTTTGGGTACAATGTTACACGACCACACACACGATTGTCAGCTAAAGCGGCACAACACAGAATCGCAAAAAATGCTCTGAATAAATGAAGGAAAACTTATATAGCGCGGCACATGCAAACTTAATCGCCTCTGGGCGCTTGTTGTTCCTGTCTCCTTTAAAATCAAAAGAAATGAGTCTTGATCTTTCTCCTGAAGGCTAAGTGGTTCTCCTCCAACCGAATGCTGGTTGGTAAAGCATTCCATAGTCTGGGACCTTGGACCGCAAATCTTCTATCTCCTTTGGACTTGTATCTGGCTTTCGGTATCTGAAGGAGATTTTGATTGGTGGATCGCAAGACGCGATTGGGATTGTGAGCTTTTATTTTTTCACATAGATAATGGAGAGCATTCCCATAGATACCTCTATGCGTTAGACAGAGTGCTTTAAAAGCAATTCTGTCTTTTACTGGTAACCAATGAAGGGTTCTCAGTGAAGGTGAGATTGATTCCCAGGGCTTTTTCCCAGTCACAAGTCTGGCGGACGTATTTTGAACGACTTGCAGATGAGCGATTTGGTACTTTGGGAGTCCGAGGTAAAGGGCATTTGCTTAGTCCAGTCTGGAGTTCACAACTGCTCCCACCACGACCGCTATGTCTTCTTTAGGAAGAAAAGGAGTAAGTCTGCGTAGTAGGCACAGCAGATGGTGAGATCCGCTGACTACTGACCCTATTTGTGCGTCCATTGTCATGTAGGAGTCGAAGATGACCCCAAGACTTTTGACTTTGGCGCTAGGGGTGATGATTTTCCCAGGATGGGCGGGGGTATCCATGTTGTTGCAGGTTAATTCATACGCTTGGTGTGAAACAGGAGAAGTTCTGTTTTTGCTCCGTTGAGTTTAAGGTAACTCTTTGTCATCCAATTCTCTATCAAATAGAGATTGAGGTGGTGATCCTTACTATTGCAGATGCGGAAATATAGTTGCGTGTCATCTGCATATGAGTAATAAAGCAGTTTTTGGCTGCTGATGATTTTAAAAAGAGGACGAAGATAGATATTGAATAGCGCCGGCGACAGAGGGGATCCTTGAGGGACTCCGCATGATACTGTGCGTTTCTCAGAAGTGAAGGGTCCTAACTTCACTATTTGCGATCGGTTTTCCAAAAAAGAGGAGAACCAAGATAAATCGCCTTCTGCGACTCTGGCTACTTCAGCTAGCCGTGTCAATAATAGTTTGTGGTCTACAGTGTCGAAGGCTGCGCTTAGGTCCAACAGAACCAGAAGACAAGATTCTCCTCCGTCTGTGGCCTCGAGAGCGTCGTCCCATATTTTGAGCAATGCGGTTTCCGTCCCGTGTCCAGGACGGAAACCCGATTGAAATGGATCAAGTAGGTTGTGGGTATCTAGATGCTGTTGCAGCTGTTGTACCACTACTTTTTCCCATTACCTTTGAGAGTACATTTAGCCCTGTTTTGGGACAGCGGTGGACTGGGTCCCTGGGGTCTAGGGTGGGTTTCTTCAAGATGGGTTGGATTATGCCCTCTTTCAACTTGGAGGGCACTGTGCCTTCCTTGAATGACTGGTTTATAGGCTGCGTGATAGGAGGCGCCAGGATGTTGGCACACTCCTTCAGCAGTTTAGTGGGGATGATATCATTCGGCGCGCTGTGCCGTTACGCAAAGTACCAATGATATTCTTTGTGGCATGGATAGAGATGGGTTCCAGCGTGAACTTACCTGATTGTGGTGAATTGCTGTGGGTATTATGTGAATAATTGCGGGGGGGGGGGGTTGAGGGGGGTATTGTTTTGCTGAATGCTTTCTCGGATTCTCTCGATTTTATTAATGAAGTAATCCGATAATTCATTGCAAAATTCTTGGGTGTCCGAATTGGGGACTTCAAGACATCCTGGATTCATGGTCTGAGTGACCAGCTTGAAGAGTTTGCGGGGGCGGTTGAGGGCGCTGTTGATAGCCTCGGAAAAATAATTTTTCTAGGCTTTGAAGATTTCTTTGTGGTATTTGTGGTTGAACCAGCTGGAGGTATTTTCCGGATGCAGGTTTTATGTTTCGGCGCTATTACGTCAGCTGACTGTAATAGTGCTGTGTTTATGGCATCCAGTGTTTCTTTGGCCGTTTGATGCTCTGGTCAGGAAGGGTGTAAATCGCGCGGGGCTGAAGGAGGTTTAAAATAAAAAGATTCCATGCTTTGTTTACATACAGTACCTGTCTAATTGTCACATACTATATGAGATAAATGATTTTCAAGTAATTACTATAAAAGGTTTCTGCTATGAACTTTTATAGGTATATATCTAGTGTGTAATATTTTTATCGACATGAAGTGTCTTTTTTTTTTTTTTTTTGTCACAATGCATTGAGCATGTAACTGTAGAGTATCGCAGGTCCTTTCATGTGATATGTTTTATCTATGAAGATGTTCATGTTTAAAAAAAGAAACATATACGTTCCTACTAACATTCACCTGTAGGGGTCATTTTGGAATTGGGATGTATATTGTGTAGCTGCTTTGATGAAGATGTGGAGCTCACATAGGGAAATAAGGAGAAAGTGCTGTCAGGTCACTTCCATCTTGTATCATCATTGCTACTCCATTAAGGTTTCCAGCTAGATAAAAGGACAGATCATAGTTCACTGAAGTGTCAAAGCTCATTGTCACCACAATTCAACTACCTTTACATGTTACTAAATAGAGAAAATGAGCTCCAGATTCATGGTTCTTGATGAAGTCAGTAACCTTGGGCACAGATCCTGAAGTTTGTAAAGACTGGCACAGGCAAATGTTTGCAAAAGTGTCTCTCATACACTCTAAAAAGTGGTGAAGAATGCACCAAATTCATGTGCCTGTCTAGAACTTGTACTTTAATTTGGCTCATGCTGCGCCACTTTTAGAATGCATGTTTGACACTTTAGCAAAATCTGTCTCAGGCAGTTTTTCTGTCTATACGCCAAAAGAGAGTTGGTCCTAATTAGCGCCATGATTACATTTGTAGGGCTCACCCCCGAAGGAGCCGCTGATTAGTTTGGGACCGGCATGTTAGGTTACCAATCATTCTTGTCTAGGGATAATATTAGGCCTTGGATGTCAAAGAGAGAGCAAGCCTGCCCTCAGCACAGTCAAATTTAAACGTCGCCACTCTCGCCAGAGTGGGTAAAGTGCCCCCGGACAGGCGATTCACTTGAGCCTGGCAGCAGAAGGGCCACTTTTAAACAAAGTCACTGGGAGGAAACAGGGCCTCTGCCACAGGCCTGATGAATTTCTCTCTTAGGTTTGTCAAAGGTTAGAACCAGTGAATCCTCCCAGTAATTCCAATTTCAAGGTCACCGATTGACAGCTAAAGTGTACCTGTCATGTGGCGTGGTGATCCCCCGGTGGTTCGTCCAGGCTTCGCAGACAACCTCTGCCTCTGGTTCTCCCGAGCCGCTCCCCCCCCGTTCAGCTCCCGCTTAGGATCTGGGACCCAGCAAGCCGCTGGGGCCCCTCTCTGCATCAGAATAAGGTTCCGCTGGGTACGCAACCTCAGCCAGGCGGGCCTCGATGTTGGGGCCCATGGATGCGCGCACCCTGAAGGTGAACCTGGAACTCGGTCCCCTCATAGGACAACTCTCACAGGCCACTGCCCCAGATATACCCTCCCGTCAGCATGTCCAGAGAAGAAAAACGCTCCTCTGATTGGCTGCTGGGAGAAGGTGGGTCTGTCAGAACCCCTTCTATCGCCGACTGTCACTCAGGGGTAATAACACCCCCCTGACATGCAGACCGACCTACAAGGCAATTCCAAATGGCAGCAGCCCAAATTTAGGCAATTTGTGAATGGAAGTAATTTAACTCTCATTCCCCACTAACTTTAGTGTAGCACCCACCAATGGGGGGGCTTACACATTTTTGTGCATCAGTGCAAAGCAATGGGGGTTATTTACAAAGGCAAATCCACATTGCACTACAAGTGTAAACTACAAGTGCAAAGTGCACTTGAAAGTGCATTGAAAGTGCACTTGGAAGTACAGTCGCTGTAATTCTAAGGGGGACATGCAAGGAAAATAAAAAACAGCATTTTAGCTTGGACATGATTGGATGATAAAATCAGCAGAGCTTCCCCTCATTTCAGATCTACCCCCCAATTTCACAGCGACATTCAGTGCAATTTCAAGTGCACTTGTAGTTTGCACTTGTAGTGCAAAGTGGATTTGCCTTTCGTAAATAACCCCCATATATTCACAGACGTCCAACGTAAAATACGTAGGCTTGTGTTCCCTGGTCCATACCTTTGCATGGGTTGCGCCTCATCTATGAAGAATAACTTTACACCGAACGTAAAACTTGCGCAAACTGCTTAAATCATGCGCCAGGCGCAATGTACGTTCGTGAATTGGTGTATCTCCCTCATTTGCATATTTGAATAGAAAATCAATGGGAAAGCCACATGCGTCCAGCGCAAATATGCACCCACTCTACGCCGGCGTAGGCAAGTTACGTTGGTGGGATGAAGTGTTTTTAGGCGTATCTTGATTTGTGGGTCCGCGGCGCATACTCGTACTTACGCGGCGTATCTGGAAATACGTCGGCGTAAGTTCTTTGTGAATCCGGGCCTATATTTTTTTTAAAATGAATTAATGCCAGAAAAGTGTTGCATCAGCTTTATTGAACTCCCCTCAATGTGTATATACACGAAAATCAGGTAAAATGATCAGAAACGTGATAACAACTATTAAACGTGTAATGTACATTGATCACAAACCTGTGCAATTCAAAATGGTCATGCGATATGTAGCGTTGCCCCATGGGGTCGCTGTGTGTGGCAGTTCCACACATCACCCTGCTTGGCCAGGCATTCTCTTCAGACACACTTTGCCAGTCAATGAACAGTCCTTTAGCTTGTTTTATTTTGTGGATTAAACAGGGGCGACCCCAGACAATTTTTTTGGGGGTGCTGTGTGGGTGCTCAAAGTATCAGTGGTGGTGTTAATGCAGCGCCCTTAACACGCCAAACTCTTTTGGGTGTGCCCAAAAAGTGGGTGTGACCAAAGGTGGGTGTGGCCAAAAAAGGGGGTTATGGTCTCACATTGTATAGACAAAATATGGCCTTCGGGCACACAGAATTGATTGTTGGACTAAAACAAGCCCAAATGGAACCAGCGATAATAAACCCCAGCAAGTAGAAGGGCCAGCCAAAACACCCTGCACAGCATAACAGTGAAGGACAGTGAGGCACAGTGAGCGGAACATAGTGGGAGGCAGTGGGAAGTGAGCAGTACACAGCGGCTGGGGCAGTGAGCAGTACACAGCAGGGGGGCAGTGAGCAGTACACAGCGGGGGGGCAGTGAGCAGTACACAGCAGGGGGGGCAGTGAGCAGTAAACAGCGGCTGGGGCAGTGAGCAGTACACAGCGGCTGGGGCAGTGAGCAGCACACAGCGGCTGGGGCAGTGAGCAGCACACAGCGGCTGGGGCAGTGAGAAGTACACAGCATGGAAGTAATGAGCAGTACACAGTGGGGACAGTGAGCAGTGACCCCCCTAGAGTGCCCAGATTAGGAGTGACCCCTTATGCCGCGTACACACAATCATTTTTCAGCATGAAAAAAACAACGTTTTCGGCATGTAGAAAAAAACAACGTTTTTCCAACTTCATCATTAAAACGACGTTGCCCACACACCATCGTTTTTAAAAAATGCTCTAGCAAAGCGCGGTGACGTACAACACGTAGGATGGCACTATAAAGGGGAAGTTCCATGCGGATGACGCCACCCTTGTGGATGCTTTAGCTGATTCCTTGTTAGTAAGGGCTCTTTCACACTAGCGGACGAACGGTCCGCTAATTACAAGTCCGTTAACGGACTTGTAATGGGCCCCTATGGGAGCGGATCCGTTAGCGGATGATGCATCCGCTAACGTCCGCAAGATCCGCATCCGTTTTTTCGGACGGAAGAATGTCCTATTTTTCTTCCGTCCGGCAGATCGGATCGGATGCAAACGGACACACGGTCGGTTTCCATCCGATTCCCCATAGGGGATAGCGGAGGAGAGACAGGGCGGTCCCTGCACAGTGTGCGGGGACCGCCCGACAGCTCAGCGTAGACCCCCCGCTGAGCCGACGGACACTCGGAGCGGATCGAAAAATGGTCCGCTCCGTGTGAAAGGACCCTAAAAGATGATTTGCGCTTTTCTGCCTGATACAGCGTGATGAATGTGCTTACTCCTATATGAACGGTAGTTTTACCAGAACGAGCGCTCCCATCTCATAACTTGCTCAAAAATGCATGCAGCATGCTCGAAAAAAAATGTCGTTTTTCAAAACCCGAAAAATGATGTGAAGCCCACACACGATTATTTTAAATGACATTTTTTTTAAAACAACGTTTTTTTTTCGTGTCGAAAAATTATCACGTGTATGCGCCATTTGACTGCACAGAGAAGAAGAGTGGTCCCATAGAGAGAGTGCTCCCTATAGAGTGCCCAGAGCAGGAGAGTGCTCCCTTGAGAGTACCCAGAGCAGGACAGAGACCCCATACACAGTACCAGAGCAGGTCAGTGACCCCATATACAGTGCCCGGAGCAGGTCAGTGACCCCATATACAGTGCCCGGAGCAGGACAGTGAGCCCATACACAGTGCCCAGAGCAGGACAGTGACCCCATATACAGTGCCCGGAGCAGGTCAGTGACCCCATATACAGTGCCCGGAGCAGGACAGTGACCCCATACACAGTTCCCCGAGCAGGTCACTGACCCCATATACAGTGCCCGGAGCAGGTCAGTGACCCCATATACAGTGCCCGGAGCAGGTCAGTGACCCCATACACAGTGCCTAGAGCAGGGCTGTTACCCCATACACAGTGCCTAGAGCAGGGCTGTTACCCCATACACAGTGCCAAGAGCAAGAATGTGACCCCATACACAGTGCCCAGAGCAGGACAGTGACCCCAATACACTGTGCCCAGACCAGGACAGTGACCCCAATATACTGTGCCCAGAGCAGGACAGTGATCCCAATACACTGTGCCCAGAGCAGGACAGTGACCCCATACACAGTTCTCAGAACACATCAGTGACCCCATACACAGTTTTCCCAGAGTTGTGTGTTCAGGTAGGGGAGATTTCCACTATAGCCTGTATACACACCCACATGTGTGATGTCAATATCCAATATCATGTGACCTGGCTAGCTCTGAGAACAAGGAAATGTCCTCTCCAGCATAAAAGACACAACTAAGCATGTGCAGGTGCATGTGCAAACTTTGCAGAACATGAACTTTCACTGAAGGTGGACTGTTTGATGAGTTTGCAGCATGGATCACTTCATTGCAATATCATGATCTGTTAATGAACTATCACTGAATGTGGTCTGTTTAATGAGTTTGCATTAATTTAAGCATGTGCAAAGTGTTCCATGCATGCAAATCATTGCAAACTCATTAAAGAGGTTGCGGCTGCACTGATTGCCACTTAGGCAGCACTCTTAAGCTGAACTGATGAGGCTGCATTGATGGGCACAGGTGAGGTTTCATTGATAGTACCAATAAGGCTGCATTGATGGGCACCAGTGAGGCTGCTATGATGGGCTACAGTGAGGCTACGCTGATGGGCACCGGTGATGCTGCACTGATGGGCACCGGTGAGGATGCATTGATGGGCACAGGTGAGGCTGCATTGATGGGTACTGATGAGGCTGCATTGAAGGATAGTGATGAGGCTACATTTGGTACCCACTTTTAATGTAGAGAGAGAAAGAGGTGGAGCTCTAAGATGAAAAGGTAGAGCCTAAAAATTAAGGGGTGTGGTTTACAGGTGACATGGCAGGTCTTAAATGGAAAGGGGGTGACCTTGACAAGAAGTGGTGGTCATATTTAAATTAAGGATGCATGAGTTTAGTCAGGCCTAGGGCAGCACAAAGTCTAAATTCACTACTGCTTCAGGAACTATATAACATTCTGTAGAACTCATTTCTGAGCCTGCTTATCCTTGAGCTTGCCCACCTTTTGCTTGCTAAAAGTTTGACAAAGTGGTGAGTTGGGTTGCCCTTATAAAAGCTCACATTAGAGATCTGGAAGAGCAAATTGCAACACCGGGCAGAACTTATGACCTTGAAAGGGCTGAGCAGGTGGTTAGTAGAGTTGATGTGGAGGATGGAGGGGTAAGTCAGGATTATCAGGTAGGAAGGTTGGTTACTGTAGTTAGAGGGATTGGTAGGGGCTCCCAGAAAAGGAATGCCAGCCTTGAGTTTGAGCACCCAAACAGATTTTGCCAACTTGGGCGAAGATGATGGATGCTAAATTGTGTTATTACCACTATTAATTCTGAATTCATAACATGTTATCCAAAACTTGAAACTAGACTTGAAACTTGAAACACTGACACCAAATGCCTAGAGGCCCTCAGAGAAATCTGTGGTAGGGTGGAAAACCATGCAGAGTTAATCTTCCTTTTCGATCATACTTATCCGCAGGAAGGTGAAGCATTGTCAGAGTATGTTACCTGCCTAGATAGTGGAGAGAGAAGCTGCGAGCAAAGCCCTATTAACTTAAGTCCTTAAAGGGGCACAACATTCACCAGTCAGTGTTCCTGATCACACCATACCATTTATATGGTGACACTGTACTGTAAAAAAAATAATTGTAACAAATTGTATTTTATTTTTTCATTTTCCAAAAAATTACAACTTCAAAAAACTCACTATGTCTGTTATTGAATACCTTGGGGTGTCTATTTTTCAAAAGGTGGTTTTTTGTAGTCTCTGTCAGGAGCAACTAGTGTTTCTGCTCCTCATTCCAGCATCCGGGTTTTGGCTATTGCATTCTTCCTGTCTTTGTCCTCCTGCAAGGTAATTGATGTGGTCAGTCACCTGTTATAAGCAAGCCAAACGCTCAGTCTCATGCTTGTGATAGAGAGTGATACGTGTGTTGTTCCTGATCAAGCTCCCTGTCTGTCTGCCCTGCTAGATTGGATTTCCCTGTGTATGACCTTGGACTGGATTATTGGACTATTGTCAGGGAGCCAACCCTGTTAGTCCCCGATATCTGCACATGCGCGTCCCTGTGCATGAAAGACACGCACGCGCATGCGCGGTCTGGCGGCACGTCGCGTGCACGGACGTGCGCACGGGGCGCGCATCCCTTCGGAACGGAGGCTTGACCAGGCTATTTAAACCAGCTCCTGTCTAATGGCGGGTTGCTGGCTTGTCTTCAGCTTGTGCTTGGACTTTCTGCCACCTTACCTGAATCACTGACTCGGATTTCCGTACGACTCTGCTCTCTCTCTCGGAAGTTGACCTTGGCTTTGCTTCCTGGATACGCTGTCTTCTCCACCCCCTGACCTCTGGCTTAACTTCGGACTTGTTGCTCTCTCCAACCCTTGAACCTCGGCTTGCATCCCGGATCTGCCTCCAGTCTCACCCGCTCTGTATCTACCCAGTACTACCCAATCTACCTGCTCCACAGCTCAGTACAGTTACAACTACCTGCTCTGCACCTGCCCTGTGTCTCCTGAACCGTCTGCTCTGCTAACCGCCACCACCAGGGGCTCCCGGTCAAGTCTTCAGCCAGAACTCCAGCTGCCTGTCCAGAACCCTGCTGGCGCCGGTGCCTCCTGGTGCCTTCCTCCCCTGTCCCAACTCCAGGGGACGGTGTGCGCCGGGTCGCAACGGTAAGCCCCCCTCGGCATCTCGGCTTCGGTAAGTACGCAGTCTGACAACTATTTTCTGAACTCAGCCTGCCTTTTTATTTGAACTAACATAAAACCACTCTGCTTGTCTGCCAACCACAGGTACCTGTTTGCTTTGCTCAGTTTGCGCCTACCCTGGCAGCCAGGCGAGTACCGGTAAGCTTGCTTGCCTTATGGGAAAGGGGATGTTATTGGGGAAGCACACAGTAAGTAGCCAGCTATAGTGTCTGACCACCTTCTTTGGGGTAGATGTGACATTATCATGAGCCTTTAACAAGAAACTATTTTTCTGTGAAGTTTATTTGCTGAGGAAATTTGCAAACTGACAAGTCCAGGAACTCTTTGAGTGTAAACGCACCTCCAGCAGTAACGCAGGAGCCAGAGCCCAAAGATAACCTGCCTGATCGTTTTTCTGGTGACCCCCCATGTGTTTTCCAACTTTAAAAATAGTTGTATGCTATATTTTAAGCTTAAGCCACACTCTATGGTTCTGAAGCACAGCGGGTTAACCTGATTATTACATGGTTGCAGGGTCTTCAGGGCCATCTTTAATATTGATTGGACCCTGGGCAAAACAAAAATCTTGGGCCACTGAGCTGAACTAGCCAGGTCACATGATATTGACATCACACATGTGGGTGTGTATACAGACTGCAGTGGAAATCTCCTCCTACCTGAACTCTCAGCACTGGAGAAACTGTGCAGTTTATCACTGACCGTGGTATACAGATCAGCCAAAAAGGAATAAAGTAGCAATATTTTAATATAAAAATACATTTTATAAGCTGTGGGCAGGTAGAACTGGTTTCATATTACTGGGTTTAGTAACACTTTAATGGCCACAGTTGCAGGCAGGACTTTCAAACACGCCATTTTATCTCCCCAGTGGGCAGCATTCAGGTGATGGTAGAAATGACCTCAGGGGGGCATGATATACATATGCATACTTCCTCTGTTTACATATGTTTACATATGCCTGTCCGTCTCTATTTACATATGAATGCCAGTATTTACACAGGGTCTGCAGGTGAGTCATCTGTACACAACAATAGGGCAGAGCCAGGCAGCATTAGTAACAGAACTTCACACTGAGATATCAGGACACAGCATGGGACTAAATCCTCAAGGCACAAGGGAATTTAAACTGGGATAGTTGGCAAGTATGAGGCAGCTGCCTTGGGCCCAACAACAATGACAGGGCCCAGGACAGCTTTCCCTTTTGCCCTGCCTTAAAGATGGCCCTGGCAGTCTTGGGCTTTTAGTCTCCCCGCAGATGACCCAGCCAGAGTGTCAGTTGAATAATTTTTCATGGCCCTGGGTTTACTCTATGATGATCCTAATCATGCCCACTCAGCAGAAGCTAACCTTAGGTAATCACGTCAGTGTAAACGCACCGATGAACAATAGTGTTCTGATTTCTGCCACTTGGCACCTGACTCAGTGGATTGACCCTACTCTAAGAAGCCAATTCACGTTAAGCTTATCAGACTCTAGCAAGGACGTCTTGGTACACTACCCTGAACCAAAGTCATTGAATGAAGCCATGCAAGTAGCCATCCATATTGACAGGCGTTTACGGGAAAGGCGTGCAGAGAGGTCCTCTCACCCAGGACCGGTCTTTGGGGTGTGCGAGCTGTGCGGCCTCACAGGGCGCCATGGGCAACAGTGGCGTTGTGCGCCCATCACAGCTCGCATAATGTGTGTCGCAGTCAGTTCCTCACATGATCATCACGAGAGTCAGACTCCTATGAGTCACAGCAGCAGGGCGCTGCCAGGTCCCCCTGCCCTGGGACTGGGTGAAGAGCAACGTATCGGCTCCGACACCTGAAAAAAAATGTCTGCTGTCGGCCCCGACAGGCACACTGTACTTGCGCCACCGCGGTTCGGAGTCGGGAAAGCCCGAAAATGATCGGCTATTCTCGGGCAGACTGCGCATGCGCAGTGGCGTCTAAGCGCCGGGCGGCGCCATTTTTAAATGCAAAGCCGCACCGTCCACCGAAAGGTAAGTCAAACTGACCCCCTGGCCCTACATGCATCTAGTTTTTCAGATAAAAAGAAAAAAGAAAAAGTATTTACTTTTTATAGCCAGCCTACACACAGAAGGGAAGGAGGATATAAGGGACTTAACATAAGAAAAAGTTATTGCGTCTACTAACTACGGGAAAGATTTATGTCATTTTTATTTTTTATTTATTTACTAGTAATGGCGGAGATCTGCGATTGCACTGTTAGCTGTGTTTAATGTATTTAAGATACATCATTGTTACCAGTCTATCCAATTATTTATTATTGTAATTGTTTGTACATGCACTTAAATTAACTGTTATTAAAACAAATTATTTGTTACAAATATTTTTTTCCTCTTTGTGTATGTTTAGGTGACCAGGGGGCGGAGGGGTGAAGATGGGGGTGGGGGAGGGGCACAGCATTAGCTCGCACAGGGTGCCTGAACACCTAAGGCCGGCCCTGCTCTCACCCTATCCAGGAGGAGCCCATGCAAATTGGCGCTACTCCTCTGGAGAAAAGGCTAGAAGAAGATGTCAGGAACTCTGCTTATACTGTGGCAACCATGGCCACTTTGTCACCAGCTGCCCTAATAAGCCAAGAAACACCAAGAGTCTAGTGCGGGTGGGGTCAGCTTCGTCAGACCATACTGGGCCACGTTCCCCCTGAGATAAGCTATTTGTTCCTGCACAACTTAGTTTTGCCATGCTTTCTCATCACCTCTCAGTTTTCATAGATTCTGGTGGTGCTAACAATTTAAAACTACTCACTGCTATAATGAATTGTCGGGTCCCGGCAATACAGATAAAAGTAATAAAAAAAAAATGACATGGGTCCCCCCCCCCCAGTCCATTACCAGGCCCTTTGGGTCTGGTATGAATATTAAAAAAACGAACCAAAAAGAAAAAATGCGTGGGGGTCCTGTGACCCAGCCCCCCCTCTGACGCAACGGGGGTTTCCCATGATGCGTCAGAGGGGGCGGGGTCACCCGTGACACCACGGGGAAACCACCTGAAAACCCCCATTGCATCAGAGGGGGCGGGGTCACTCATCTATGTCACGGGTGGTCCCGCCCTCGGTTATTTAAGAGCTGTCAGATGTGTCATGCATCATTTGGCCGGGCGCCTTCTATGGAGGCTGTATCGTTCGTGGGGGTGGGTCCAAGCCGTAGAAGGATTACAGTGCTGAACTTTTTATTTATTTTTATGAAAGGACTTGTCCCAAGCTGTGTTTGTGTTTCTTTTTACCTTTTTTGACACTTTTTTGGGTGAAATGGTAGGGTTACATTGTACCCCGTTACCAATTCACATGGGAGGCTGGCATCTGTGGGTCCCCTTTGTTAAAGGGGGCTTCCAGATTCTGATAAGCCCCCTGCCCGCAGACCCCCACAACCACCAGGCAAGGTTTGTGGGGATGAGGCTCTTGTCCCCATCAACACGGGGATATCCTCCCCATGTTGAGGGCATGTGGCCTGGTACATTTCAGGAGGGGGTGCGCTTTCTCTGCGTGACACCAGCTGTTCACTTTATTTGAAGCAGTCCAAATAAAGCGCATACCATCTAAAAGTGAAAATATTGATTCCAAAATAGACTAAAAATTATATCAGATGCAAAATGCAGGTGCCTCCTCCAGTCATCCCTGCAGACTAATTCCCTGCTCGTTTAGATTCCCAGTATGCTCAATAATATAGAAAGGAAGAGGGGGGCTCCATTGTGCAGTAGATTTAAAAACTCAATTTTAATCATAAAAAAATGCACTTACAGTTATGCAGTAAACATACAGCATTAGATGAAAACGAGGTGAAAAGGGTCACCACCGGGAGCAGTATAGGAGGCACATAGAACATGGAACATTTAAGAAAAAACAGATTAGGCTTTGTGGTTTATGCTGTGGACTTTATGCATAAATAAAAAACAAAAAACAAGGGTTTAATATCAGTTTAGAGAACTTGTGGCCACTCAGTGAATTTGGAGGAGAATTAGTTATACGTTAAATTGTGTAAGGGGTTCTTTATTGTTATAGCAGTAAAGATGTGGAACTCCCTTACACAATTGGTGCTGTCAGTGGAAAGTGCTGATAATGTCAATATATTGGAAATGGTTTTGACATAAACACACCCACATACAGGGAGTGCAGAATTATTAGGCAAATTAGTATTTTGACCACATCATCCTCTTTATGCATGTTGTCTTACTCCAAGCTGTATAGGCTCGAAAGCCTACTACCAATTAAGCATATTAGGTTATGTACAACTCTGTAATGAGAAGGTGTGTGGTCTAATGACATCAACACCCTATATCAGGTGTGCATAATTATTAGGCAACTTCCTTTCCTTTGGCAAAATGTGTCAAAAGAAGGACTTGACAGGCTCAGAAAAGTCAAAAATAGTGAGATATCTTGCAGAGGGATGCAGCACTCTTAAAATTGCAAAGCTTCTAAAGCGTGATCATCGAACAATCAAGCGTTTCATTCAAAATAGTCAACAGGGTCGCAAGAAGCGTGTGGAAAAACCAAGGCGCAAAATAACTGCCCATGAACTGAGAAAAGTCAAGCGTGCAGCTGCCAAGATGCCACTTGCCACCAGTTTGGCCATATTTCAGAGCTGCAACATCACTGGAGTGCCCAAAAGCACAAGGTGTGCAATACTCAGAGACATAGCCAAGGTAAGAAAGGCTGAAAGACGACCACCACTGAACAAGACACACAAGCTGAAACGTCAAGACTGGGCCAAGAAATATCTCAAGACTGATTTTTCTAAGGTTTTATGAACTGATGAAATGAGAGTGAGTCTTGATGGGCCAGATGGATGGGCCCGTGGCTGGATTGGTAAAGGGCAGAGAGCTCCAGTCCGACTCAGATGCCAGCAAGGTGGAGGTGGAGTACTGGTTTGGGCTGGTATCATCAAAGATGAGCTTGTGGGGCCTTTTCGGGTTGAGGATGGAGTCAAGCTCAACTCCCAGTCCTACTGCAAGTTTCTGGAAGACACCTTCTTCAAGCAGTGGTACAGGAAGAAGTCTGCATCCTTCAAGAAAAACATGATTTTCATGCAGGACAATGCTCCATCACACGCGTCCAAGTACTCCACAGCGTGGCTGGCAAGAAAGGGTATAAAAGAAGAAAAACTAATGACATGGCCTCCTTGTTCACCTGATCTGAACCCCATTGAGAACCTGTGGTCCATCATCAAATGTGAGATTTACAAGGAGGGAAAACAGTACACCTCTCTGAACAGTGTCTGGGAGGCTGTGGTTGCTGCTTGTAAGGAAAGGACTGAGACACCGTTGGCACGCACACGCGCGCATGCGCGCATACCTGAAACGCAGAAGACGTTGTCGACCAATGGCGCGCGTTTACGCGCGCATGCGCGCATCCACCAGCCGCAGCGGCGCACTCCCGCGCATGTGCGAGCGCGCGGACGGCGCGCACACACGCAGGGGGCGTTCCTGACCCCACTTAACCTATTTAAAGGACGCTCTGATGTCTGGACGGTGCTGACCGGTCTTCTATGATTCCTGAACTCCTGACGCCTGTATACCTCACCACGATACCTGTTTAAACCACCCGGCTTGTGACCTTGACCTTGCTCCTGCTAAACCCTTGTATACTCTGCTGCCTGCCTGCTGACGACCCGGCTTGTGACCTTGACCTTGCTCCTGCTAAACCCTTGTATACTCTGCTGCCTGCCTGCTGACGACCCGGTCTGTGACCTTTGACCTCGCCTCTGCTCGATCCCTTGTACTTCACTGCCTGCCTGCTGCCAACCGGCCATCCTAAGACTCCTGCTTCCAAGGCTCCCGCCACGGGTCCTCCTGATCTGCTAGGGCTCTAGCCCTGTGTCTGCTGCTCAGCTGGGGTTCTCAGCCCTTCCTGCATCCGACGGCACTCAAGCAAATACCATCAGGCACTCGTGTTCCTCCTACCTGAACGCCATCTGTTTCACCCTCAGAGGGGTTCTGGGTTGGAGATACAAGAGAGGCCGACCTCTTCACATCAGACTCCTACCAGGTACGTGACAGTACCGGTCAGCCAGGAATGGAGTCTGGAAGAGAGGCCTCTCCACCAAGAGACGTTATGGAGTCTATCTCTGCACTTGCTCATTTGGTGCAGAATTTACAGAGGGACTTTAATCGCATTGAGGAGCGACTTCCAAACCAAGGAAGTGTTGCACCAGCCTCTACCCCTTCTTCAGTCGCTGATGCTGCTACCCAAGTTGAGTCAAGCTTTCCCTATGGATTTCCTCCTTATCCTTCTCCTGAACCCAGGGTGCCTATTCCCGAAAGATTCTCCGGAAATCGCAAAATGTTTAGAAATTTTCGCAACTCCTGTGAACTTTACTTTTCCTTGTTGCCCCGGACTTTCACTTCTGAGGACGTTAAGGTGGGGTTTATAATCGCACTCTTATCAAATGAACCACTTACCTGGGCTCATCACCTTCGAGAACAGCTGGATCCTGCCCTAGCCTCCACCGATTCCTTTTTCTCAGCCATGGGTCAAATATATGCCGATCCCTTCTGTCAGCAATCGGCAGAATCCAAGCTTAGCAAGCTACAACAAGGGTCAAGACCTGTTGAGGACTACATCACTGACTTTCGTGTCTCGAGTACAGACACCCAATGGAATAGTCCTGCCCTTCGTCACTGGTTTCGCCACGGTCTTTCTGACCCCTTAAAGGATGAGTTAGCCAGAGTAGGAATCCCAGCATCCTTGGAGGACTTGATTACTCTGACCACCCAGATCGACCGCCGATTACGTGAACGACAGGCGGAGAAAGCGGGAGGAACCCTTTCTGTGGCTGCTGAGCCTGACCTATCAACCACTTTCTCTAGCCGAAAGGCTCAACACGGGGCCTACCACAGGAGCATCCCAAGGGCTCCCCTCACTCCGGCTGAACGTCTCAGGCGACTACGTGCCAATCTGTGTTTCTATTGTGGGGAGGCCAGCCACCTTTTACAGACTTGTCCAGCAAGGACCATCCGAGCCCGTTCTCGACGACCCCACTTAGAACACCTCCTCGGAGAAGGTCGGTCACAACTGTCCCTTCCAGTCATTCTCCAAGTTAATGGAAAGGCACTCCCTGTGGCAGCAATCATAGACTCTGGAGCTTGCAGCTGTTTTGTGGACTCCACATTTGTCTCTCTGCATCAGCTTCCCGTATGTACCAAGAAACAGGAATTCCTTGTCCACTTGGCCGACGGCTCAGGCATCAAATCTGGCCCGGTCACCCAAGAGACTGCACCTATTTTCTGTCAAACCCCTTCTGGTCACCATGAATTTCTCTGTTTGGATGTCATAGCCTCACCCATGTTTCCCATCATCCTTGGTGTTCCATGGTTAAGAGCTCATAACCCGCACATCGACTGGCCAACTGGGGTGGTCACTTTCTCTTCCAATTACTGTCTGGAGCACTGCTTTCCAGAAAAACCTGTTGGTATTACTCCCCTTCTGAGCCTTCAACCTGACCCTGAAATCGTTAAACTGGTACCTCCGGCCTACCACGAATACCTGGATGTGTTCAACAAGAAAGGTGCAGACACTCTTCCGCCCCACAGGACATATGATTGCCCTATTGAGCTTTTGCCTGGGGCCGAGATACCTTTTGGCCGAATTTACCCCCTCTCGGAACCCGAACTGGAAGCTCTACGGGCTTACATCGATGAAAGTCTGAAAAAAAATTTCTTCGCCAACCTCGGCTATCATCCGTCCTTTTTACCAGAACTACCTGTTGAGAGTCCCGTACCTGCTGTTCAAGACCGTTTAAACTTCTTTTCCACCAACAATCAGGTGCTACAGGATGCAATTTCCAAAGCCCAGGCAAGCAATAAAAAGTTCTTTGACAAAAAGAGACGAGGCAACCTGAACCTGGAGCCGGGGGATAAAGTCTGGCTGTCTACGACCAATCTAAAATTGAGTTGTCCCTCAAAGAAACTTGGTCCCAAATTTTTGGGCCCTTTTCCTGTGAAACGGAAGATCAACATGGTAACTTTCGAATTACTGTTACCCAAGAACCTAAAGATGCACCCGGTATTTCACTCCTCCTTATTGAAGCCAACCATGCCGAACCCCTTTCCCAACCGGGTCTCTGAAGTTCCCCCTTCCGTTCTAATCCAAGGGAATGAGGAATTTGAAGTGGAGTCTGTATTGGACTGTAGACGCAGGAATAACCGTACACAATTCCTTGTTAAATGGAAGGGTTACGGCCCGGAAGAGAACTCTTGGGAACCGGCTTCTAACATACATGCTCCGAGGTTGGTACAAGCCTTTTTTCAACGCCATCCAGAAAAGAAAGCCCTGAGGGGCATCCAGAGGCTGCCCGTAAGGGGGGGGCAATGTAAGGAAAGGACTGAGACACCGTTGGCACGCACACGCGCGCATGCGCGCATACCTGAAACGCAGAAGACGTTGTCGACCAATGGCGCGCGTTTACGCGCGCATGCGCGCATCCACCAGCCGCAGCGGCGCACTCCCGCGCATGTGCGAGCGCGCGGACGGCGCGCACACACGCAGGGGGCGTTCCTGACCCCTCTTAACCTATTTAAAGGACGCTCTGATGTCTGGACGGTGCTGACCGGTCTTCTATGATTCCTGAACTCCTGACGCCTGTATACCTCACCACGATACCTGTTTAAACCACCCGGCTTGTGACCTTGACCTTGCTCCTGCTAAACCCTTGTATACTCTGCTGCCTGCCTGCTGACCACCCGGCTTGTGACCTTGACCTTGCTCCTGCTAAACCCTTGTATACTCTGCTGCCTGCCTGCTGACGACCTGGTCTGTGACCTTTGACCTCGCCTCTGCTCGATCCCTTGTACTTCACTGCCTGCCTGCTGCCAACCGGCCATCCTAAGACTCCTGCTTCCAAGGCTCCCGCCACGGGTCCTCCTGATATGCTAGGGCTCTAGCCCTGTGTCTGCTGCTCAGCTGGGGTTCTCAGCCCTTCCTGCATCCGACGGCACTCAAGCAAATACCATCAGG
Source organism: Rana kukunoris (assembly GCA_029574335.1). Taxonomy (NCBI): domain Eukaryota; kingdom Metazoa; phylum Chordata; class Amphibia; order Anura; family Ranidae; genus Rana; species Rana kukunoris. The sequence continues at coordinate 15,644 of JAJQKJ010002705.1, read as the reverse complement.
CACTCGTGTTCCTCCTACCTGAACGCCATCTGTTTCACCCTCAGAGGGGTTCTGGGTTGGAGATACAAGAGAGGCCGACCTCTTCACATCAGACTCCTACCAGGTACGTGACACTGCTGCACGCAATGTTGATGGTGAACAGATCAAAACAATGACAGAATCCATGGATGGCAGGCTGCATGAGTGTCCTTGCAAAGAAAGGTGGCTATATTGGTCACTGATTTGTTTTTGTTTTGTTTTTGAATGTCAGAAATGTATATTTGTGAATGTTGAGATGTTATATTGGTTTCACTGGTAAAAATAAATAATTGAAATGGGTATATATTTGTTTTTTGTTAAGTTGCCTAATAATTATGCACAGTAATAGTCACCTGCACACACAGATATCCCCCTAAAATAGCTAAAACTAAAAACAAACTAAAAACTACTTCCAAAAATATTCAGCTTTGATATTAATGAGTTTTTTGGGTTCATTGAGAACATGGTTGTTGTTCAATAATAAAATTAATCCTCAAAAATACAACTTGCCTAATAATTCTGCACTCTCTGTAGGTTGAACTGGTGTCTTTATTTAGCCTTACTAACTATGTAACTATGCAATTATGTAACACTTCTGGTAGAGGAGAGCAGGATTTAGAAAGAAGCAGGTGTCTTTGAAATGTGTAGCCACACCCCCGCAAGTTCCCCCGGCATGTGGCGTTATTTCCTAAAGCTCTCTTCGTTGTCAGCTGTCTTCTACACCTTAGCAGACTAAAAACTGTGTTGAGAGTTTTTCATCGGGAATCCCATCAGTGTGTATGCTCCATCGGACATTTTCCCACAGGAAAACTGCTGGGAAAAAAAGAGAGCAGGATCTCTTTTTTCCCCTTCAGGAAAAAATCCTAGTGGTATTTTCCAACGGAAAAAAAACATGCAATCTCAGAATCAAGTCGACGCATGCTCAGAAGCATTGAACTTATTTTTCTTGGCTCGTCATAGTGTTGTACGTCACCGCGTTCTTGGCAGTCAAATGTTTTTGTTTGACCGTGTGTATGCAAGGCAGGCTTGAGAGGAATTCCTTTGAGAAAACCATTGTTTTTTTTCCGATGGGATAAACGCTCGTGTGTACGGGGCAACAGTCGTGTGGTTTTTGACTTGGACGAGCAAGTGTACTCCTGGGATGACAGTGGAGTCGGCTCAGATGTTTACATGACATGCGCTCTTTTCACTGTGGTTCTTTCACTTGTCATTTGTCTTGTGGATCTAATAAATGTGATTTTACACTGCACTTAGATTGCACCCTCTGGTGTTCTTTCTGTTTTACTAGTTTGGAGATATCTTTCAGTTTCTAAGAGGAGCTGCAGCGAGTGTATTGGATGGAACAGAGTTAGTCTTTTGTGTACCAGAAATTACTTTAATGATCTTGATTCAGGATTAATTTAGCTTTTGTTGAGCATATAGTTCATTTTTGTGCCATTTTTTACTTCTTCTACTCCTAAACCTGGCACTGAATATAGCTGACTGCAGCACTTTGTGCATTGTACACCCCTGACAGAGTGGCGGCTGGTACTATATTTTTTTGGGGACGACGACAAACAATCCACCCCCCAGTCGGTCAGATCAGGCACATCATCTCCCTCCCCCCATCGGTCGGTCTGATGGATCACCCGCACTCCGCGTCTGGATTACCCCTTTGGACTTTGCTGATCACTGTTACTGACTCTCCTTGTTTCCGACCTTGCCTCTTGGACTACTCCATTGGATTACTCGGGTTGGGGTTTGCTGTCTTCACCCTCTTCCAACTGTGAGTTGATTGTTTGGTGTTACTTTTTTAGTCTGTTTGCACTTCCCTTTTGAGGTCCCGTATTCATAGCCGTCTTTACCGCAGGGCAAAACGGGGCAGCTGCCCAGGGCCCTGTCACTGTTAGGGGCCCAAAGCAGAGCCGCCCGTTAAGCCCGCTAATCGGCGCTGAAAATCTCCAAACAGACAGACAGTGTATGTCACTGTCATCAGCGGCGCGCCGCGCGCAGCCAGTGTCAGTGCTGCATTTTTTTTAGATCGAGGAGCCGGAGCGGGCCGGGCCTCGGGTGGGCGGGGCCTTGAGTTCCACTGACGCTCTGGCCCTGCCCCTTGCTATGTGTGCAGCGTGAGCAGTGTTCAGTGACCAGTGTACCTGATCGGAGGAGCGGGGGAGGAGGAGTGAGAGATCAGAGTGAGACCGTGGAGCTGAGTGCAGCTGCCTGGTGGTTCCTGCTTGTTATGCTTAGTCAAGTGAAACTACTAGACTAGCACTAGCAGTGTGTGTCAGACTGTCACTGTGGACGGTGGAGAATTGATCGGAGGCTGGACCTGAGCTTGCCAAGACAGGACAAGGTAAGGTCTTCTTTCTCCTCCCCTGGCTCCCGCTCCCTATCCCCATGCCATGCCATGTGTAAATTAGAAGAACTTTTTAAAACACTGACCAGGGCCCCCCAATTGCATTGGGGGGGCCCAAAAAAAATGTTTACCCAGTGCCCAAACCATATTAAAGATGGCCCTGCCTGTATTTCTGGCTGCAGGATCTCAACCGCCCTTCCACCTGATACTGGGATAACAAGACTACCGGTCAGGAAACTGGAAGGATGGTTAGAACCTCCTGGCAGACCTGACACCCCACCCCACCCCAGCACTTACCCCATCTCACAAGCAGCGCGGTGGCTTTCCCCGGCATCTCCTTCTCCTTATCTTCACAACGGCTTCACCTGCGTCTCCTCCTCCTCAATCTCCTCTCCCATATGAACACTTCCTCTCTCGACCAATCGGGTCTCAGGACCTGCTTCCTGATTAGCCGGGAGGAGAATCATGAAGACTATAGCGAATATTTTTTTTGCCAATTAGAGCCTCAGGCTCTAATCATGTGCTTCTAAAAAAAAACATTGGAATCAATGCATCCGGCACCCTGCATGGAGATTAGGGGCCAGGCGCATGGATTAGGGGGCGGCGCCCCGCTTCCCTGACCCTGCCCTGACCTGAGCATGTCTGTTGCTGAGTTACACCTCCTTTATGGGGAATAACTTTACGCCGGACGTACAACTTACGCGCACCGCGCATAGCCTGCATCGGGCGCTCGTTAGTCCCCACCCCCTTTCCTGACCGGGCGGGCGGTGTGCTCGGATAAGGGTCTGGTATGTATTTTGGGAGATCCCTTACATCGTTTTTTCGGCATAGGGGTTTCCCTAAAATCCATACAAGACCCAAGGGCCTTGTATGCTCCTGGAGGGGCACCCATGCCGTTTTTTTTATTTAAAATTTGGAGTGGAGTTCCCCTGTGGGAGGGAGGGGTTTGCCTTAGAGCCGGTTCACACTGAGGCGACTTTCTGTAAAGTTGCCTCACTATGAACGGGGATCCGACTTGGAGACGACTTCCATTGAAATCAATGGGTACAAGTCGCCTAGAAGTCGGATTGAAGTAGTACAGAAACCTTTTTTCAAGTCAGAGCGACTGCAGTAGTGTGCATTAAGACGGCTCCATTCACTTACATTGATTTCTTCATGCAGTGCGACTTGGGGCGACTTCAAGTCGGATCCAAAGTGGGACATGTGTGAATGGGCTCTAATACTGTTTGTTTTTATATATGTTATATAAACTATTCATTATAATAAACCAATGTAGATATACAGTGAATTTTCTTTTTGAGTGATAAAAAGAGAAGTAAGGCATTTATCACTTACTGCTTTAGAAAATGCAATTTTCCTGATTGTCGTGTCATTAGATTTAAAAAGTTCCTGACCCAGAATAGGTATAAAGATAAATTCTAACTGTATCTTGTCTTCCAGTTGCTGCATGCTTGTTCCAAGATTATAACGTGACGATAGAGTTCATACATAATCAAAAAATGCCTTTCAATACAGAATATGGTATATACTTGTGTTACCTACAAATGCAGTTTGTGCATAAAGTGTCATTATATTGTACTACCACTAGGTGGTAGTATAACTGTATCATACAAAAAGTCAAAGGGACCTGTTTGCAAAGGCGGGAAAAAAATAAGGTTTGCTTCTTTTTTTTTTGTGTTTTCTATTTACTTCTGATATATTCTGTTTTCTTTTCAAACTAGCCAAATCTGTTCTGTAAATTTGATCATTCTATAATGAAGGTACATACATTTTCATTGAGAAATTACGCTACTGATCCGCCATTTCACCACAAATTTCAGGGATGTAAAGAAAAGAGCTGTTAAATCAAGACACTGTTAGAAGGCAAATGAAATAGTAGTTTGCTGTAACCATGCTGCAGTTACATCATATGCTACACAATCAATAAAAATAGGAAATTCCTTCTATAAATTATCAAACTGATTAATATTTGCTTGACTTACCTACAATCTGCCTCTGCAATTCCTACTTACCCACTGGCATCCAAAGAATCACACTCAATAGTCAAAATCAGCCAAATTTCATAGCAAAACTTTTTAGAAACTTGCAAAGTATAGCCTTAAAAATGGGCAAGATGGGACTCCTCATGGCATTACTTTTGAAAAATGTTCCAAAGAACAGGTAGGTTAGGGTGATCAGATCCCATCCCCAGTTTCCAGATTGAGGACACTGTCCCCGGACCAAGTCTGTCCCCACTTTTGTCCCCGGATTGGATTTGAACAGGGGCTGGAGCAAGTTCAAAGACAGTGGGCCAGATTCTCATAGAATTCCGGCGGCGTAGCGTAAGCCAGTTACACTACGCCGCCGCTGCTTGCTGGAGCAAGTGCTTGATTCTCTAAGCACTTGCTCCCGAGGTTTCGCTTACGTCGCGTAAATCGCGCAGCGTAAACCCGCGCAATTCAAATGGGGCGGCTTGTATTTAAATTAAGCGCGCCCCCGCGTCGAACGAACTGCGCATGCGCCGGCCGGGGGAAAAGCCCAGTGCGCATGCTCCAAAGGACGTCACATTTTCTCAATGTAAACGACGTAATCGCAGCGTACGCCAGCCCCATTGAGAATCGACGTACGCAAACGACGTAAACGACGCACAACACGACGCGGTCCCGAGGCCATACTTAACATGGCATCCGACGGGACACGACGGCATCCGACGGGACCTCGTAAGGTTACTCCACATAGAAGCTGGGGTAACCTTACGCGGACGAAAACGACGTAGGCGACGACGGGGCGGCGTAAAAGCGATCGAGAATCGGCGTACTACTTCATTTGCATATGCAAATGAAAAAACAACGTAAAGGCCACCTAGTGGCCGGAGTTGTCATTACATCTACGATCCGAAAGTGTAATTGTATTACGCTTGTCGGATGTAGAAGCGTATCTATGCAAAAGTGATGCTCAGCATCACACGCATAGATACGAGCCAAAAAAAAAGGCGATACGACGGGGTATCTGAGATACTCCGTCGTAACGCCTCTGAGAATCTGGCCCAGTCAGTGGAGAATTACACCCCCCCCCCCCCTGCTGGACGGAGCGGAGGCAATATTTCTCAAGTCCCAGCCAGTCTGCTTATCTCCTTGCCTTCCCTGGTGGAGTGATCTTCCTCCGCTCCCCACCCAATAGTAGCCGGGGCCAGGAGAGTGAGACTTGACAGGCTGTGGGGCAGGGGGCAGAAAGTCGCTGATTGCTGCCATTACTAGTAAAAATACATACTGTATGTCCCCAGATTTCATTTTAAAAATCTGGTCACCTTAATGTAGGTAGGTACAACGGTCACGCTGGATCATACTTCAACCTGCACTCTTATGACAGACCTGCATGATTGTACATCTGTTGCAGTTCCTCCAGCAGACATAGTTATCTCTTGATCTTGCTACAGAAACTCCTGAACAGGCCTCTGAGCCAACACTTTCACAAATTATGGAGGCCATATAGGACTGCCAGGACCTCTTCACCTCACACAATGAGACTGTTAACAAAAATATCCCTACTTAAACATAATGTAGTTTAAACAACAGGGCTCCAATGCAAAACAATGTATTAGTACAGTTGAACATACTTTACACCCTGTGGCTACATTAACAGGGATGTACTGGACACTGCCACCAGAGATGCCTCCTTGCTTTCTCTTAATCAGAATCCTGTACTTCTGGAACAGAGATCTATTCTTTAGGCAGCTAGAAATATTAAAGTCATCCAATAAAAGTGGATATAATAATGCTAGCTTTCAGAACTTTGATCTGTCAATCAAGAGCAACGTACAGCATTCCTCCATGTCAAAATGATCAACATTTTACAGATCCAGATGAAGTCTCTCAGTGCTAGGTATGCAGACCTCATCCCCTGGTAGTTGCACCCACCCCACCAAATTGAAGCAACAGCCGCCACTGGACTGCGGTCATGTGGAGGTCTAACATTAAGGCAGTTCTCGGACTTACAGATGAGCCATGGCACAGTGTGCAGCTATAAAAGTAGAGTTCCCCTGAAAAGCACTGTCCCATGCAATGCTGTATCCTGGCCTAGGCCAACAAGGCCCAGACCTAGGGCAACACTTTGCAGGGGGGCAGCACGGACAGTGTCCCGCCGCTTGTGCTACACTGTTAGGCAAATTAGTTTAGCGCCCCCATAAATCAGCCACACTGCTTCCAGTATGTGGGTGGTTGGCATTCTGCAACTGTGGGGGGGGGCATAGCTTCTAATTTTTTACCATCCCGATCCCATTGCAGAGATTTCCCTTCACTTCCTGTCCTATAGCCAAACAGGAAGTGAGAGGAAATCTATGCAAATTAAGGGGATCTATTGCCCCCTCCCCCCAGGCCATCAGAATTAGTGTCCCCACTTGAAAATTTCAGGGTGGGTCTTAAACCGCAAGGGTTATGGCCTTGACCGGAAGGGGTGAGTCATATTTAAATTAGGGGGTGCACGAGTTTAGCCAGGCCTAGGGCAGCACAAAACCTAAATACACCCCTCGTCCCATGTCACTAAAAAATAAATGAAAGAAGCCGTGCTAAAATAGTCCCAATTGATGAATCAGGATAATTGATTGAATAACCTGATGATATGTTGAAAGTTGAAATTGGTGGGATAAATCCTTATGATAATGACACCACACTCCAAGAAGTGCACCGCCACCATAAGAAAAACGTGCTTACCAGATAGCAAGCAAAACCAGGCATGTGGCTATAGCCCAGCCAAGGCTTTTACTTGCACAGAGGATCTTAGAAGTAAATAACACTACATAGGTGGCTGGCTGCAATGATTTCTCACACACTGGCATTACTATAAAGTCCATGATTGTCTCATTCAGCAAAGGACCCAAAAAGAGAGACGAACCATTGCGTAATATTGTCTGACTTTTTAATTGTAAAAAAAAATATTACACTTACATTGGTAGGTTTAAAAATCTCATATAAAAACAAAGCCGGCTGGCTTACAACAAGCACCCGTCCTCCTAGTAAGAAAGCGTGGTGGCATCAACATGTACCCTCCTACAGAAGTGTTTCGTCATACGTGAAGTTGTCAATGGGGAATGGGCAGAGTAATGACAGAGTAGGGGACACTGAAAACTCTGATGTACGGAGAAGACTCTGATGTAAGGGGAAACACTGTGGCCTCTGGTGTAAAGGGGAACTCTGATGTAAGGGGTGCTCTGAGAACCCTGATTTGCCTTAGTGTACTTACTCAGAGGCAGGAGAGGAGAGAGAAGGGGGCAGACTTCAGTCACAGACAGGGATGGATGGTGAGCTCACTCACCCCTTGGCAGTCAGCAGTGGGAGGCTGCTACTTGTTGCCTTTGCTGCTAGGCAAAAATTGTAAGCCTGCTCAGTGTTATCTCCCATGTGCAGTAACCCACAGTAAGCTTCATGTTATTATCCTGAGACACAGCTGTTGAGGGAAACTGACCAAAAAGCAGGACTGTCCGGGAGAGTGGGTGGGTAAGTATGCATTAAACTGTCTTGTTTCTTTATTCTGCTGCACATATCAATATGTAGTGACTCTGTGTATTATTATAGAATGAAGGCATACTGACATTAAGGGCTATTTATTATGTTTGTGATGGTTATTTTTAGAATCATTCCCAAGATGGTTTTATATCAGAACTGGAATTTATAGCTAAAAAGGCGACAGGCTGTGGACTCTTCAACACCAAAGCTAAAAAGAAATAAAAATAGGCTTGGCATTAAATGCGATTTTCATAGCCAAGTCAACTTTAACCTTTTGTAGGAGCTAATGTTGCATCACCAATGTGTCCACAAGATGATATTCAGCATCTATGTCCTGGAAAAGCATGGCAGTTGAGCCTCTCATGAATAACTCTGTCAAGCCAATGTTACCTGCCAATCATAAGTAACATATCTTTGATCCTTTAACAGTGTGAGAATTTGACATGTTTTTCAAATGGTGCCAGTTTTCTCTGTGATCTGAATTGAATGGTAGAAGTAGCAGCCAAGACAGATCTAAAAGCTATATGAAAGTTTAATCTAGAGGCGCGCGCGCGGGGCTCTAGCGGGACAGTCATGTCAGCCTAGTGCTCCGCTTCATGAGGAAAAAAAGCCGCACGCAGATAACCCGTTTCCTAACCGGTCACAACTGGACAAAAACCCGGTCAGTAGCTACTGGAAGGTGAGGGGAACATTTATTAAATATAATGGTGCTGGGTGGCTCAAGAAACAGAGCTAAAACGACACTTGTCAACGGCGCGCAGCAGACCAAGGGCTCAGTTAAGGCGCCAGTCACCTCAGAGCGGCTCCCCTCAGGTAAAGGGAAGAAAGACACAGCTAAAGCAGCCAAACCCATGGCTTCTCTGACTAACCTCACCTCTGATAGTGAGGATGAAGACACGACTAATGTATAACAAACTATATTACAAGACAACTCAGTTCCTGCGGGATTACTTAAACAATTAGAAAAAATGCTCCGCAAAGCATTAAAGCAGACATCTGACCAGATTACCTCAAATCTCACCAAGGAGATTAGGGAATTGGGTAACCGCACAGAAACACTGGAAACTAAAGTGGAGGACATTGAAACTTACACCCATGAATGCCTAACAGAAATAGACTCCCTAAAAGAAGAAAACCTAATGCTACAGAGCAGACTAGAAGAATTTGAAAACCATGCCAGGAGGTCTAATTTAAGATTTAGGGGCATCCTAGAGTCTGTGGTGGACCTTCAATCCACCATAATGGCTCTATGTCAGGAACTCCTTCCAGGCATCGCAGTGGAACGATTGGAGATGGACAGAGTACATAGGGCACTCACCCCTAAAAAGGTAGACAGCCCCCCCAGGGACATAATAGCCAAGTTTCATTTTTACAAAACCAAGGAGCAAATTCTGGCGACAGCAAGGGAGAAAGAGAACCTGTCATTTCAAGGCTACAATTATCAAATTTTTGCAGATATCTCGCAGCTAACCATTGCCAAGAGAAGAGCCATGAAACCTCTCCTGACAGAGCTACAGCAACGTAACATAAAATATCAATGGGGTTTCCCTTTCTCCCTCCGTTTCACGTTTCAAGGGACGAAAATAGTTTGCAGAACACCCGATCAACTACATCAAGCCCTAGTAGACTTTAAACTCATTGATAAACCCTCCTCAGCTTCTACCTCACGCAGAAGATCAGCGCCAACCTCATCTAACAACCACTCCAATCAACAAGAACCGAATGGCGGACCCCATCAATCCAACAAGCGTGGCAGATTTGCACCACAAAACCAAGATCAGAAAGACACAATGGACTGACTTTTTCACATTGCCAATTATGGGCCAGATTCACGTATTCCAGAGCATCTTTGCTCTGGAGTAACGCTTCTGATTTGCGTTGCGCTGCCGAAATTTTAGGAGCAAGTGCTGTCATTCACGAAGCACTTGCTCCTAAAGTTGCGGCAGCGCATCACAAATGAGCCGGCGGAATTCAAATGTAGCGGGTACGGGGCGTGTAGTATGCTAACTACGCGCGATCCCGCCGCCAACGTACTGCGCATGCGTCGAGTGTCAAAACATCCCCGTGCGCATGCTCCAAAATCTGTGAATGAACGTCAATGACGTCACATTCCCATTCATGACCGTTTTACGCAAGCGACGTTTTTTTTTTTTCCCGACGCGATGACGACGCCTATACCTAACATAGGATACTCCAACCCCATGTAGGTATATCTATGCGCCGCGTATCCCGTCCGGAACGTCGTATCGTCATTGCGTCGCGCCGGATTTCGATCGTGAATTGCCGATTTCCGCTCATTAACATATTTTTTTGAGCGTAAATCGGCGGGAACGCCCCCGGCGCCATTTTTAAGTTGAAGTAACGATGCGATGGCGAAACTCAGTTACGCTGCTCGCATCAGAACTTCAACCCGGCGTTTCTTGTTTTCTGGTTACAGAAAACAGAAACGCCGGCTCAAAGCCACAGTTAGGCTGGCGGATCACTCGATCCGCCAGCGTAACCTTTCCTGAATCTGGCCCTATCTCTTCTTCTCACTTTAGGCTAAGAAAATGACTATAAGCAGGTACTGTGTTAGTCCTATTCCCATGTTGACACTCCCACTTCTTTTTTCTTTATATTTGGTCTTGATACCGGTATGTGGTGACATAACCGCTTCCCTGTATACTTATTTATTATAACCTCAGCAGAAATTAGTGCTTTTGCCTTTTCCTTTGTTCGAAACATTTACTCCTCGTTATCCCATATTATATGCCATGCCTGTGATAATAACCTGGTATTGCCTCACCGTTCCGCATGGTCCAATACAAATTCTCCCTCACAAATGCCCTATTGTCACTCTCGCATACTAGCAACTAAACAACCATCTGAGGCCCTTCTTTAAACCCCTGATCATATATACCAGCCTGTTGGCTATCACCTGGAATGACCCTATGGCCTTGACAACTGAAGGGGAAATCCACGTAATCTTCCCCCCTAAATTGCTTACCCTGCAATACACTAAAAAGACCCTACCGACTCCGAGGTTTTACATAGGCATAGGAAACCTTCCGCATTAAAAAATGCACTTTTATATTATTGAATGCGGCTTTCCGACTCGTGGAAAAAACACACGTCTCAACTAGTCCACCTCAGATCCCCAAACTAATATGTGGGGATTTTGGGAGGGACCCTCTTTCCCTTGGTGAGGGATTTCTTCCCTCACTACGGGCACACCCCGAATACTTATTCAGCGATTTGTTGTTCAAACATGCATTAATCTACAATGTCTTCTTTCTTTCATTTGAGTCTACCTATCCTGGACCCTCACCTTTCCCTTCCCTCACCCCATCCGCAGGAAGCGATCTGGGCTATCGCCGTTCGAGGAGGCAAGGTAAGATAAGACTTTTGGTTTGGCTGCCATGGCACCCTTAAACTTGATTTCACTTAATGTACAAGGGTTGAATATACCGCAAAAACAAACCTTTCAATCCAAAAAGGCTCACATAGTCTGCCTACAGGAGACACATTTCACCCCGAATACAACTCCTAAATACTTCAACGCTGCATACCCACAAGTATCTACGGCATCTGCCCCAGTTAAGAAAAGAGGTACCCTGATTGCCTTTCACCGATCTACCCCATTTACTTTGAATTCGGTACTCAGAGACCCTGAAGGTCGATACCTGATCCTGACAGGATACATCCTAGACTCACCGGTAATGGTAGTATCCTACTATGCCCCTAACCTTAACCCTATGCCGTTCTTGTCACACCTTCTTCAAACTATCAATGCTCATAAAATGGGCTCTCTCCTAATATGCGGGGACTCGAATCAAGTTCTGCTCCCTTTTCTAGACAGATCTCCTTACATACCACCGAAACACCAGCCCAAATGGACTCTGTCCAATCTCCTATCAAAATACAACCTAGTGGATTCCTGGAGAGAAATGAACCCTACGAAACGCAATTACACCTACTTTTCCAACCCCCACCAATCACTTAGCCGGATAGACCATATATTATTGACAATTGGAATGCTGCCAGAAGTTCTTAATTCTGTTATAGTACCCATTCCCTGGCCAGATCACGACGCAGTATACACATCAATAGCATCAACTATCCCCAAAAAGACTGACCCGACCTGGTATATGCCTGATATATTGCTCAAACATCCCTCCTACTGTCTAGAAATTGAGCAATCCCTGAAAGACTACCTAGATCTCAATATGTCCCCATAAATATCTGCTCTCACGCTTTGGGAAGCTCATAAACCGGTACTGAGAGGGGTAATCCAAAGACAACTAGGGATCCTTAAAAAAGCACGTAGACAATTGGCACTGAAATTGGAAACGGAATTCAACCTTGCCCACTTAGCCTTTCAAAATAACCACTCCCCCCACGCCAAAAATCGCCTAGATAAAGCACGCCTCGAATTTGACCTATTTCTTACGGACTCGGCAAATAAAGCTTTATATAGATCCAAGCACACCTTTTACAAAACGGCTAACAAAGCTGGTGCAAACCTAGCTAGGACACTTAATTCAATCAACAAATCTTACACACCTATAAAATTTAAACTAGCAAACAATGTTATCTCCAGCAACCCACTTAAAATTGTACAGAAATTCAGTACACATCTGAAAAAACTATATGTGGAAACGAATACATTTGATGAATCGTTCGCCGATTCCTTTTTCTCGCAATTCCAACTGCCCCGAATGTCTGAATCCCAAAAGACACAATTAGATGCGCCTATCTCGCAAGAAGACGTAACTAGAGCGATCAAGGAACTCAAATTCTTCTGTTAAAAAAAAAGGAACTCAAATTAAACAAGCGGCCCGGACCCGATGGTTTCACAGCCCGATACTATAAAGCACTCTCTGAACTAATCTGTCCGAGGCTCGCGGAGGCCTTCAACGACCTTCTAAAACTAAAATCATTTAGATAGGAATCATATTTGGCCACAAGCTGTATGATTCCCAAGCTACAGACCAACAATACCCTCAGTGAAAATTACCGGCCCATATCTATGCTAAATACGGATATCAAACTTCTAGGTAAAATTCTGGCAAATCGCTTAAACAAAATAATTGGATCTCTGATCCATCGAGATCAGGTAGGTTTCATTCCCAACCGGCAAGCGGGGGATAATATCAGAAGGGCGAGCCTATTGGCACACATTGCCAAGAAGAGAGGAATCCCTGCTTGCTTCCTCTCTCTCGACATAAAGCAGGCCTTCGACTCTATATCCTGGTCCTATTTGAAGTATGCTCTACAACAATGGGGCTTTGGCCCCAACTTTACGAAATGGATCCTAGAGCTATACAATAGCCTGAAGGCATATTTTAAGTATGCAGGATATAGATCGGACACTTTCTCCATTAACAGGGGCACGAGACAGGGATGTCCTCTCTCACCTTTATTATTTGCCCTCCTCATAGAACCGCTTGCACAAAAGATCAGGTCAGACCCGACGATACTGGGCATAGAAATAGGCGGGCACAAACATAAACTTTGTATGTCGCTGATGACATCCTCCTTTTCCTCGCATCGCCCCAAGTAACAGGACCCAACCTTATGCTAATTCTTAAACAATTTGCATCCATTTCAGGTCTAGTCGTCAACCCTAAAAAATGCCTCACATTAAACATTTCACTCACATCCTTAGAGTTAAATGCAGCTAAATCCGGCCTGCCTTTCGTATGGGCAACTAAGAGTATCCCCTATCTAGGAACACACCTTACAGCAACAGTAACAGATCTATTCTCATCCAACTACCCCATTCTCCTAAAACAGATATCAAGTCTCCTGAATTCCTGGGCCCATCTACCCCTATCATGGTTTGGCAGAATCAACGCGGTCAAAATGACTATATTACCGAAACTACTATATTTAGAGTGCTCCCAATCTCATCATATTACTTCAGAATAGTACAAAGAAGAGTTTCCGCCTTTACGTGGGGACCCACTAGGCCTAGAATAAAACCTCAAATCCTGCATCTATCTAAGGATAATGGTGGAACTGGGCTGCCCAACTAAATCATGTGAGATAATAATTGCAATTTAGCTATCACCTGGGTTTCAGAACTGTTATCCAAAATATTACGAGAACAGAATACACTTTTCACTTGCTTATGTGTTATTCTTCGACTGTGGCCAACTTTATGTTATTTAGGACATACAAATGGTTTCATCTTCCATCATGCCCACCCATATAGTACATATCTTTTTTGCTCTTACTGAATCTCACTTTCAGTTTCTTTGGAATTTTTTTTGGTATTTATTAGTCTTTGGAAATGTAGGTAGCATTTACCTACTAATAAGGTTGACATGTTCCTGCAAATTGCACTTGGCCGGTTTGCAATATTTCAAATGGCCTGGAGTAGTTAAGATTATCTCACGTGGATTGATTCTCACTAATGTCTCTAATGTTTGTCCTTTTTGCCAGTTAAAAATAAATCTCTGATGTAGAACCCACACTTAAACATGTTGCTTTAATAAAGCATTAAAATGCACTTTGGTTTTGTAGTAGACTTTTATGTAAACTGTGCATTTTACATGTAAAAACTGCACATGTAAAGATTTTTCACAAAAAAAAACATACAACAACAAGTAAATAACTGTAACAAAAAGAGAAAATAAAGATCCCGTTTGGTTTAAAATGTTACGCCTGTCTTCTATTTTCTTTTGCATTAACCTAAAATGAGAACAAAACATCATTGGGTGAGATTTTACATTGGAAAATAAGATCTGCGTCAAAAAAGTTATTCCAAAGCATGCATCTCTTCAATTTAATGATGCAACTTTGTAATCTTTTCTGATGAAGTTGGATGTTAAAAACATTGTTCATGGGGTAGATTACCTGAGAAATAGTTTGCAATTAGTTGCTCTCTAGCTGCATTGCCCCGGTGATCAGTTTCCACTGCAATTGTAGGCATGTCATCCTCCACTGCAGTGTCTATTTTCTCTTCAAGTCCTCCATGCCTAGCGATGTTATGTAGGATGCTGCATGCTAAGAACATGTCGCCAACCTTACTAGGGGAATATTGCAGGAATCCACCAGACAATGACATGCACCGAAACCTGCTCTTTGGGACACCAAAGCATCTTTCTATTACCACTCTGGTCATCGAATGGGCAAAATTGTAAGATGCTTCTGCAGAGGAGGACGGCCTGTTGATTGGCGTAAAGAGCCATGGCTGGGGGGGGGGGGGGTGATTGTTGTCCTTGCTCTGCTTGATGGAATGATTATTGGGAGGTTACAGTTTGCGATTTTGGTGTGAACTGACTATCATCAAATGACGGCGGCAAGGTGAATCTGAATATCCAAGCCGCCGTCAATTGACGGCATCGTGTTCTCCGGCCACTGGGGGGCGCAGCGCGCGCGCACCGGCGCGTCCCCAAGATGCCGATGCGCGTGCCTGGTGGTCGCGATGTCCACCAGGTACTGCCGATCATCGGTTTTAGAGCAGGGACGTGGAGCTCTGTGTGTAAAACACAGAGCTTCACGTCCTGTCAGGGAGAGGTGACAGATGCTGTGTCCCTTGTACATAGGGAGACAGCATCGGTCACCTTCCCCAGTCACCCCCCTCCCCCTACACAGTTAGAACACACCCAAGAACTCACATTTTACCCCTTCCTCACCCCCTAAGTGTTAACCCCTTCATGCCAGTCACATTTATACAGTAATATGTGCGTTTTTATAGCACTGATCGCTGTATTAAAGTGAATGGTCCCAAAAAGTGTCAAAAATGTGCAGATGTGTCCGCAATATCGAAGTCCTGCCAAAATTCGCAAAATTGCCGTAATTTATAAAAAAAAAAAAAATTG